>QYAK01000014.1:600000-808022 GCA_003988795.1 Proliferodiscus dingleyae | reverse complement strand
CCTAACCCTAACCCTAACCCTAACCCTAACCCTAACCCTAACCCTAACCCTAACCCTAACCCTAACCCTAACCCTAACCCTAACCCTAACCCTAAAGAAGTTTACTAATTTGCTAGGTTTAGTATATATAAAAGAAAGGATAGTTAAGGGAAAGTCTTTAAAGATAAGCTAAAAGTAGTTTATTTACTTTTAATTTATATAAGTTTCTTTTTAGTAAAGTATATCCTAAAGAAGAATATTAAGAAAAAGGGGTTTAGGCTATACTTAGCTATTATATAGTTATGTATTAGTATATAATATACTAGCTAGCTTAGTCTTATATATTAAGAAGCTAGAGAGCTTTGCTTTCTTACTTCCTTATATAACTTAATAAAAGCTAATGCAACTTAACCTTACTTCTTTATAAGAGCAAATAAAAGGTTATACCTACTATTACCTTAATAAGTTAACTATATATTACTAGATATAATTAGGGACCTATAAGAGTATAATAAGCCTTTTGCTTAAAGTAATATATATACTTAGAAGACCTAGTCTTCTAGGAGTATTAGTACTTTATATAAGAGTAGTAGTAGTAAACGTAATATAAGTAATAAACCTAATACGCTTTTACAAAGGTACTAGCTAGCATAAGAATAAGTATTTTAATAATATTAATATTAATAGTAATATTAATATTATTATTACTATTACTATTACTATTACTATAGTTATAATATAAAAGAAGAAAAGAAAAGAGCTAATAATAACGAAGTAAAGGTATATACTTAATACTAGCCTTACTATTATTCTTATAGAAAAAGAGGTAGCTAAGTTATTTAATATAAATAATCTATTATATTAGCTATTATATTAAAACTAATTAAATTTATTACTAAATTAATATTAACTAAGTTATATATAGCATATACAAGTTAAGTAAATAATATAAAAGTAAAGAGATAAATATATCCTTACTAAGTTAAATTATATAAGGATATATAAGTCTTTAAAGAAGGAAGGATATAACGCCTAAGAGCTTTAGGCTTAGTATTTACAAAAAGATAAGAAGCTAAAGGGGCTTAGTATAATTTATAAAGGTAATTATATAAATAATATATATACCTAAAACCTATCTAAGTTAAGTCTAGAACCCCTTTAACCTAATACTACCTAATCCCCTTAAGGGTATATATATAAGTAATACTTATACTTATTTTAAGGGTTATTTAGATTTCTTTCTTATTAGATGCTTATAAGTAATTAATATTATTAAATGTCAAACGTATTCCTATATGCTTCTTTGATACGTGTATTAATCTTCGGCGTCACAGCTAGTGCCGTAATACTCTTGGGCGTTATAGTACTAGTACGGAGGCTTATAGAGGAGGCCTATCAAGCTCTTGAAGAAGCTCTAATTAGGGCTTGGCATATTCTACCTAATAGCTTATTTAAGCAGGTTGTAAACAGTATGCTATATTAAGTTTAGGCTATAATTGATGCGGATAGGTAGCATACTAGGGGTCATGTAATTATATTAGCTACAAAGAGAATTCAAAACTGTATAAACAGCTTCATTATTACTACTAATAGATTAGGGTATTATGGTTGAATTCTTAGAATTGATTTGAGCTCCTATACTAAAATGGGTGGTAGACGCAAACTTTAGCGAGGGTACTGTATTAACTAGTTGGATCCATGCTCTTTTAGTCTACTCCAGGGGCTGGTAAGGCTGCTATAATGATTGGTACCACACTCGGAGGCCATGGGTCCATTTCCGGGTCTTTGGTCAGGGCTTCTACCTACGGCACAACCATTCAAGCCGGGCCCACTTTCCCCTGTCCTTTAGCAGATATCTACTCTCCCTAGAGAAGCTACATGGTTTCAAAGATTCGCTCGTTCGTTGTGGTTGGCTATGAGGTTCTAGGGGATAAGGCTGATTATGTCCTCTAACTTCAGGGGGCTGCAGAGGCACTACCCAATTGCCAAACATCTTAAACACCCTGGTCTGCAACCTACCCTCAAACTCGAACATACAAGGCTTTCCCTTTCGGAGAATTCACTGCAAAGTTGACGATTTCCATGTCTGCCTCTGTCGTTCTCCCTGTCAATTCAGCGTTGGGGTATTTCCGGAAGAAAGAAGCAATCGCCATGCGCATCTCGATGTATGCCAGGTGGATTCCAAGGCAGACTGCGGATGGATGTTAGCTTGCAGAAGCCTCACGGGTTCGACATTGTCTAGTGGGAGGAATCTTACTTCTGGAGCCGCCTCCGAAGGGCATATAGCAGGCCTTCATTTCAGGGGTTACATCGAGCCACCGGTCCGGATTGAACCTGTGATAGCGCAATGAGTGTCAATTTGGCCTGCGTGGGGACCATGATATTTCCTCACCTTTCCGGATCAGCAAAATATTTGGGACTTCTGTGCATTGTGTGAGTCTGAATATCGAGCTCGGTGCCCCGGGGCAGATAGAACCCTTGGAAAGTCTTGCCTTCCACAGGCGCCTCTCGAGGCAGGTCACCTGATGCGGCACCGTACAATCGAAGAGTCTCGCTGAGGACGGCGTTGAGATAGGGCGCCTGCTCGAGCTGATCGACTGGAAGCCCCTCAGAGAGGGATGCGACTTCATCAGCAATACGTTTCTTGATAGATGGGTGCTTCAAAACCGCCCAAACCAAAAATGTCAGTGAATTGGATGTTGTGTCGCTTCCCGCGAAGATGAATTCAGTAGCCTGTTGCGTTAACTGAATGTCCGATAGACTTCCTTGCTGCTTGTCGCGGAGAATGTGGCCAAAAAAGGTCGGTGGCACATCTTCCGGAGACGCCTGAAGACTGTCCCGAAGTCGTTTCAAGCTTGTGCTCCCATAATCCATAAACTTGGCCATTCCTACGTTGTTGGCCAGGCCAGATATCCGGGTGAGCTTGAGGAACTTGTACAGGATTGGAAAATCCAGGCGAATGGCCTCGGTCAACATGATGTTTTCGAGGATGGTAATGTACTCGTTTTTCTGCCGGGGCGAGTAAGCAATGTCAAGGCTTGTATGGGAGCTTTTCTCACCTTTCCTTGCTCAAGCATTCGAAAGGAGTCCCCGAAGCTCAGGTCTCCGATCACGTCGGTGGCCATGAATGTGAACCACTTCAGCACGTCCACTTCCCCACATCTGTGAGATTCTTCGCCTATCCGGTCGACCGCCAATTGCACCTTCTTTCTAAGCACGGGCTCGAACTTGTGAATCTCGGTATTGCTTAGCATAAATCCAAATTTTCTTCGTCGCACCCCATGTAGTTTGAGGTCTCTTTCGGTGATGATGGCGGCAGGGCCTCCGCGATCCTGATACCAGAAGCTTTTGCCGAATTCTCGAGGATTTGCTAGCACCGTACGAATATCGTCTGGGTCGCCGAGGAGGACATTTTTCGGGCTGACGCGCACAATGGGGCCTATATATGGGGTTACTACCATTCCTACTTCCTACTGATAGACTGTGCTCTCTCTCCTCTCGAAGCATCGGCACCAGCATCAGGGCTCCCTTACCGTATTTCTCAGTCAGACCATGCAGGTACGTCAGTTTCCTCCCTCGAAGTGTCTCAAACAACAGTATTAGACCCGTGAATCTAGCATAGAACGGTCCGGGGATTCTCTTTAGCGGACTTCGAAGTTCGGAAAGGAGCTGGCGGCGCCGTCAGATTGGAACTGTGCCCCGGGAGATCAGCTCTGTGATTTACCTTGAGCAGGATAAAGAATATTAGCAGCGAGGGTACCAAGACCACCACCACAGGGAGACTCGAAGCCTTGAGCAGATGCATGGCTGTAGCTATTCCGGCGCTGAAGATACCGGGATCTGATAAAGGGGCGCAATATGGTTAGAGAGCACTTTATACAGTCGTAGTATTAAACTTCATTCTTCCTTCTTTCCTCTTTGGTTGGTGTTGCTTTTTAAGGATGTAGCTCCAGGCTCGCAAAGTGCGGAGAAGAGTAAGTTACTCGGCCCCTCTAGCAAGTTACAAGAAGACGCACGGTTCAGCCTTGCTGCTCTGAGCCAACCGGCTTGGATAGGGCGGTTCAGCAGAAGGCGACGAGTCGCATCCGGCCCCCTCACCGGCACCATTAGCGCCACCATCGGGAAGCCTCGAAACTGTCCAGGGTAATGATGAGAATTCGACTTTCGCTCATTGGCGATTGCCTCAGCCTCTCAGAAGCAACACGGCTGGGAAATGATGCGTCTGTAGCCAAATGTTGCCCTTTTGGGAGCTATTGTATGCTAGGGAGAGGATGGAGCGCCAAAGATGTCTATCACAGACTCACAATTGCTCTGCATTGCATCTATCTGTAGATGGCGAAACTAAGCTTTTTAGAAAACGATGGAGAGTCTGCCACTAACTTCGCCTCTATGCAGTCTATCCAAGGCCTCATCAATTTGGCCGAGCCTCACTTCCTCCACGTATGCCTTTATCCCAGTGTTTGCCAGTTCCAGAGCATCTTGCATCTCCCGTTGAGATCCATTTTCTTGAGCATATATCGAAACGTCATTGACCATCATGAGGCCCGCATGGACACTGGTTTCAGTGGCATGGTCAGCTTCAAACTGTTCAAGAACAACCCCAAGTGCAAGCTGTAGCTGTAGCCTCACCTCGCTGTTGTTGGACCAACCGCCACAATGACACCCATGGGTCCAGAGTACTGAACTGCTTGACTGGGAGAGAGCATTAGCGGCGCGAGTAGACGGCGCTTTAGACCATATGACACTCATAAATACGCGCTGCCAACCCCGCTGACAACCACGGTGGCGGTGACACCCCCACCTGTGATTCTTTTGATGTCCTCAACCATAGTTTCGTCTTGGAAGGAGGCAAAGGCATCGATACCAATGCTCTGGCAAAAGTCATGCTTGGCTCGTTGGTCGATTGCGAGAACCTTGAGGCCAGCATGTCTGGCGTACTGAATCACAAGATGGCCGACGCCTCCTGCAGCTCCGGCGACGGCCACCCAGCTGCCTTTAGGGGCATTTGCTCTTCGAACTGCAGCGAGAGCAGTAGCTCCTCCACACAAAAGAGGCGCTAGCTAGGCCGGGGAAGCTGTCGTGGCAGGCACTGGGACCAGGGCACCGAAAGGAACACAGACGTACTCTGTGGAGGTATCAGTCCTGTTTCATGAAGGGGTTCAAAAAGCCAGACCTTGAAACGTCCTATGCGTCTCGAACCCGTTGGCAACTTGCTGCAGACAGTAATTGTCCCGTTTTTTCTCGCAGAATACGCAAGCGTTGCAAACGGAGCGTCTCCAGCCCAGACCAACGCGGTGGCCGATCTTCACCGGCCCGGTGACGCTCCCCACGGCGACAACATATCCAATACCCTCGTGTCCACCGACGAGAGGCCGGACTGCGTTGTGAGGGGCAGGAGGGCCGCCATCACGAGCATGCAAGTCTCCAAAGCAGACACCGGAAGCTTCCAACTTGACCAGAGCCTCTCCTTCCTGGGGCATTCGAACCGGCCAGTTTTCTTCCACGACGTATCTGCCTCCATAGTCACTGTGCAGAACTGCTGCCTTCTGGAATTTCGGAATCGAGTCTTGCGCCATTGTGGGAATCTAGCGCTTGGATGATTGCTCTCCCCATTGCTCTGACCTCGCCCATTTGAACATGATGCCTACCTATCAACTTTGGATAGAAGGGATCGGGAGGGCGCGGGGCCGAGAAACTGAGGGAGCCCGCGACTCCCCCAGAGTGATTCTAGAGGCTCCCTAACCAGACCTGGGCTTGGTGAACTCGTTAGTTAGGTGCTTCGGCTCCCCCTGCGCCTGTGTTGGTGGGGAATCGAGATTTGACTCGAGATTTGACTCGAGATTTGACTCGAGATTTGACTCGGCGCATGCTTAACTGGAGGAACCTGGAACCTGGAGTGCCGGGCGAAGATGGATGGCGGGGGAAGATGGCGGGCGAAGATGGCGGGGCCAATGTGTACAGTAAGTGCCGGTGTACCTACCGAGTAGGTGCCTCTGCAAACCCTGTCCTCGTACCTGAGCCTCGCCAGCCTCGCCAGCCTCGCCAGCTCCACCTCCACCCCGTTCCCCGGRTTCCCCCCCCCCCCCATGTCTCCCCGCGTCTAACATCCTCCTCCTCCACATCAGCTCAAGCTCAATTCCTGCATTTATGTATTTCTTCTACTAGATTGGCCTCCCGCGCCTCCATCTTCTCTTGCACCACTGTGCACGCTTTCTCCAACAGATGCACCACGCAGGAACAGCGTTGGAGATGGAGGCCGTTCAACCCCTCGAAATGAATCCCGCTGAGACTTCGCCTGCAAGACAATGGTATCAATGCGCAGATTGCCACAGGTCATTCGCTCGCGTTGATCATCTCGCACGCCACGTGCGATCCCGTAAGGTTGATCTTGCCTCGTCAAGCATTCGAGCTCACCTCCACAGACACTAGGGAGATGTCCTACCAATGCAACATTTGCTTCAAGCCCTTTTCAAGGCCGTAGGTACCACTCCTCAGACCGCGAAATACCAAGTCCTAACCCTCTAGTGATCTTGTACGACGACATGCTGCCTCGCATGATGCCAATGGCGCCGAGAACAGATCACAACGGCGAGTAGAGGCAACCGGCACCCACACGAGACGGGTCTCACAGGCTTGCAAAGCCTGTACGCTTGCAAAGCTGAAATGTCGGGAACAGAAGCCTTGTGACCGGTGCCAGAGGAAGGGAATGGTCTGCGAGCAATCTGCAACACGTGCGAGGGACAATGGGAATCAGGATAAGCAGCAAAGACCAGCGACCGCGGTGGCGCGGAGTGTTGTGGAAAATGTAGCTTCTTCCACAACTGTCAATGCTGAGTTAGGGAAATCTCACGAGGACAAAAATACCCGCAACAACAAGCGGACATGGGAGGAGATGAGTGACACCGGCCTGACGCCAGATGAAACTCAAGGGTCGACCAGTGACAAGCAGAGCGCCGAACTGCAGCCCTGCAATCCAAACCCCAACCACCAAGCCGTCGTATCCATGAATCTCTTCTTCGACACGGAATTCACGGAAATGGGCGATTCCAACCTAAGTCCATTGCAGATCGCATCAATTCCCGCCTCGCTTCCATTTGAGTCTGGCATCGGGATGTTTTACTCATCCGCCGAAGACAACGTTGCCACTATGACCACGACTCCATTCGCTACAGTTCCCCTTGATTTTGACCCAAGCGCTTTCAACGAGCTTGAACCAATCTACCAGGCCGCGCCTCCCCAACCAATTTCTCAGCAACCTGTGGATGCCCCCAGCACCAAAACCGACACCAGCGCCGAATTCGAGCAGCTACTATCTTTAGGAAGTGAGGCCTTTAGGAGGTCGGATCTCTCTGAATTCGTTCCCACAAACAAACATCATCGGAGGGCTGAGCAAGGAAATTTGACCATCTCCAAAGACGACGCCGATGGCCCAGAGATGCACACCGAGCCAGGGGCCAAGTTTGTCCCGGAGAGCCTTTCATCCAGCTCAAGAGATCAAATCCTAGCCATGGTGCTTGAGACATGTCATGGAGCCAACATCTTCCAGATTGTGTCGTCCTTCCCAGTCACCGATATACTGGATGTGCTTTTGCAGGCTGCTTTGAAGCTCATCTCTCGAGAGGCTCACAGCTTGATTCACATCCCGACTTTCGAAACCAACTCTCTACCACCAGAGCTTCTATCTGCCCTAATCGCCACTGGTGCGGTCAGCAGCAGTTTGACCTCGGTAAGGAATTTTGGCCTGGCGCTGCAGGAAGCGGTTAGAATGTCCTTGGAACAAAAGGTACGTGATATGGCTCGGGCCGAATGGCAGCGACGTATGCCGCTTCCTAAAATCACGATGGCCTCTTGCATCGCCCCTCCGGTTGCTCTCGATTTACATTCTGCGCCTTCTACTGACGTATTTATGGTGATCAGTTTGAAGAGGATAATTCCTGCATTCGAAAATTTTCCCTGCTTCAAGCATTCGAAGTTCAGTCTTTCGTTGCATTCTACAGTGGCAACCGACGAAAAAGCCAAATTGCCGAAGCACTGCAGCACCCTCTGGTTACCATGCTCCGAAGGGCGAAGTGGTTTTCGAGATCGAACTACACCTCGATCGTTGTTCGCCCAGATGATTCGGACGACGTGGTGGCGCATAAATGGCACCTCTGGGTACGGCAAGAGTCCTACAAGCGACTCGTATTCCATGTCTTCCTGCTCGATGCTCAACGCTCCATCATCAACCAATCGAACCCGATCATCTCCTACAGCGAATTGACGACTCCAGTACCTGATCATCGGGACCTTTGGATTGCGCCTTCGCCCACGCAATGGAAAGCCTTGTACATCTCGAGATGTTCACAGCCCGAATGGTGTCGTTCACCGCCCCTGTATGACTTTACTGTCGACTGGTCGCTAATGTCCCAAAACCTGGAGTTTATCGACGTGCGACTCGCGGCCTGTGCGAGCTTGCATCTTTTTTGGGCCTTATTCTGGGATTCCAGGCGCCTGGACGCCTGGAGCAGTGCGTTAAAATGCAGCTCTTTCACGCCAGCATCGATCATGAAAAATGACAAACTGTACAGCTGGCTTCTCCGTTTCAAGTTGAGTACTGCTGAGTGGCAGATCACACCATCATACGAGGTGGCTTTCCTGGCCGAAATCCTATGTATATATCTGCACGTCCCGCTGGAGTATCTAAAACTGTTTGCAGTGATTGATGAATGTGAGGATAGCGAGCTGCTTTTTGAATCGGCCAGGAGCTGGATAGAGACGGAGTCCTCGCGACTGGCCGTTTGGCACGCTGGCCAGGCTCTGCAAGTTGCAAAGGAATTCCCACCAAACATGCTCAGAGATTTCCACGCAACCGCTCTCTATCAAGTCAGCCTTGTGCTATGGTCCTATGGAATAGCTTGGAATGCGAAGTTGGAGCATGGGTTCAACTCTGCAGCGAATCAGCAGCGTCTGGCCAATTTCGCCACAGAGCCCGTGTTTCTGGACGGAGAAGAGAGCCTTGAAGTTCGCCAGTTTATTGTCCTTGGAAAAGGAGTCGCGGCTCTGGGGAAGGTCGCCACCCAGCCTATCCTCCTGAGCGATATGTCCAGCGTGACTGAGCACGTCGTGGAGGTGTTCAGAGGGAACTTCACGGAACAGCCACCTCCCTTGGTGACCAACATGGTTCGCTTGGTGAAGGACCTTGTAAGCGTTGCTAGGGCGGTCGAGAAACGAGTACTCATTTAGCAGCTCCACAAATATAGTGGCTCGGCGAGCGACAGGTGCTCCAAAGTTACAAAGTTTGATATCTGATTGTTGGCTACTATCGCCCTTGAAGAATGAGGAATCAAGTCTCCCACTCGTTTACATTCTTCAGACCGGCCATGCCAGACTTGTCTCCCCGATCAAGATATCCGCAGACCCGACCCGTTGGATCCCACTTCTTCCTCACCTGTGTCAACTTCTTCCCAGCCGCCTCGGACCAGTATTGCGGCGCTCGAACTTGAAAGTCTGAATCACCCAAATATGATCCACTGCTGTGCTTTTCTACTTTCTCCATGATTCTCTGCACCCAGCCGTGGCATTTGAGATGGTCTTCCTCGCTTGGGCATATAGAATATATGCCGAAGTAGTGATTCGTTTGAAGAGACAGGGCCATGTCGGGTAAGAGGCGAGAGGCGGTTCCCGCCATGGAATACCAGAGCAGATAGCTCGTTCGGTTCGGGAGCGTCTTCCATGCTTCTTCGAGGACGGCCGATACGTCGGCGTCATCACGAATCCACGCATTGTCCGCCACGTACCAGTGGACATTGGGATTGGCCTCCTTCTGAAGCTTATACTGGTGGGGTAAACTGGTCTCTTGGGCAAAGAGCTCGACCATTGCGCTCGGGGGGTGGCCTTCTTCTGCAGGCTTCAGAGCCGCCAGGGCCTCCTCCTCGGTATCCTTCCACACTGTGAAGAGGAGTTGGATCAGCGGCTCGTCAATCCCAGGAAGATACATAGCGGTTGCTACGACTTCCGTGTCCGTGTCAAAGCCGGGTGCAATCTTGTCACCATGTCAGTACGAGCACTGAGGAATGGAAGATCGGAATGGAGCGGCCTTCTTACCTTCAACATCCAATCAAAGGCGTCCTTGTATTTCGTCAACGGGTAAGCAAACATGGACAATCTCATGAGCTTTGGCTTTGGTCAGGTTTGCAAGTGAAAGCGAGTGACTACGGCAGGGAAGCCTGGCCCGGATCCTCGAGCTGCCCAGTACAAAGTCTCTGCCCCCTTGGCGTCGGCATGGACGAGCTTTCCGTCTGCCGTCACGGCATCGATGGCGACGACTTGCTCACAAGCCCAGCCCCAACCCTAGGTCGTGTCAGGCCACAAAAGCTGCTTTGGCAGGCGCAAATCGGGAAGAAGGGGATAATAATACGTACGGTGCAGTTCCAACCCATACCGCCCTGCAACAAAACCCCACCGATTCCAACGTCAGGACAGTGACCCCCGCTGAACATGCATCCCCTGGTAGCCAGAAACTCGCTGATCACGGATCCCCGGGAACTGGGAGAGGCTCGCAGGATGCCGCTGCTCTCGTCGAGTTCCATCTCGTGGTAGTTCGCAAAGTCGAGGAGGAGGGCATTGTCTCAGACGCTCCAGGCCGCCCAGCTGTGTCCTCCAGCTCTTACGAAGATCTTATAGTCCTTGTCAATGGCGAGTCGCACGGCGTCAACCACATCTTGCTCAGTCTTCACGTGCACCACTCCTACGGGGAAGCGAGCTGGTTTGCGGGCGTTGAAGACGCGTCCGACTCGGGCGGTATCGTAGGCTTCATCTGACCGCCAGGTAATGTCGAGGTGGCTCGAAGGAGGATTCATGGTTGGCGGCTTACTGAACTGATTCTCAGTTCACGTCTTCTTCCAAGCTCTCGGGCAATGTTAGATATTTGAATCTATGTTCTTCAAGCTCTAGGCTCTCGCTGCCGGTATTGGCTTCTACCTTTCGGGTCCGGACGGCCGTCGTTGCCTTATTCCGATAGAGTTGGTTTCATTTTCTAGACGTGCTCGTGGCTTCAGGCCCCTTTGCCGTACTGTGAGCCGCATCTGCCGGGCAGCATTCTCGGCTCCACATTCGGCTCACCCGTGGTACCCTGGGGATGGCCACGTGTGTAGATCGCTCCAACTTGGGCGTAATAGAAACATCCCGGCTGGCTCTGGGCCCTTACGCCCCTAGACTAAGTACCAGCGTAGGGTTTGGTGGGCCGGAGCTGACGTTTACAGGGGGGCATCGCGAGAAGAGGCACAAGAAATTTACACTAGATGCATCGATCGATTGAATAAAAGCTCAAAGGGTTTGAAATAGCTAATGCTAGTTACGCTGTACACATAGTTGCGTCGTCGTCACGGACGCTTATTGTTTGCATGACTTGCCAGCACGTCCTCAATCTGTTTTCCTTCTGTTGAAATATAAGAAACACGTCCCTCCAACAGGCTTCGCAAGGAAGGCATCGGTCTCACGCATGCTCTCTTCCTTGGTATCGGGATGCAACGACACACGGAACTCTCTCAAAATGGTGCCGATGTAGAGTCGAAGCTGCAGGTGCGCAAGGCTATACGAACGTTAGCGGAAATGATCATGAGATTGGAAGGTTGAGCCGTCATACTTGAGTCCAACACAGGCTCGAGGGCCGGTTGAGAATGTCAGTAACGACTCCTTCATTAGGGCCGTTTCGTTTAACCACCTGTTCAGGATAAATTCAGTATGGCGTTCGAACAACTCACCTAGCAAAAGAACCGAAGCTAGGAACCTACCTCTCAGGTCTGAAGGCATTGGCTTCGGGATATACCTCCTCATCTTTGTGTCTGGACCAAGACTGCATTGCGATGATGGTGCCAGGAGGGATAAGTTTTCCTCCCAGCATCATTGACGTCTTGGGCGTAACCCGCTCCAAGACAGTGATCACGCTAGGGTGTAGTCTCAATCCTTCCTTGCAAACCGCATCGAGATACTTGCATGATTCAAGTGCCTCAAGTTTGCCGGGGTTATAGTCGGTTGACGAGTCCTCGTGCATGGCTTCCTTGAGTTCATTTGCTAGTCGCTGTTGCACTTCTGGGTTTCTTGCCAGTTCCCAGCACAGGTAGCTTGCTGTCATTGCCGTCGTGTCACTTCCAGCGACCCTGGATTCAAGAGAAGGTTTGTCAGCAATTTTCTACACTCGATAAATCTGCAGCAAATGAACATACATCAATTCTTGGAGGGCGGCAATAATCTGAGCATCGGTCAGGCGTTCGGCAGGATATTGATCTCCGTGCTTGAGCAGCGTGTTGATGGCGTCTACACGCGACTTATCAAGAGTACCAGCTGCATTTTCTGCTTTCCAGCTATCCAGCGCTTCAATAGGATGCTATTGCCGGTGTCAGATGTCGGTCTTCGTGAACGATGGAGTCTTATGCATGTTATGTCTACCTTCAATGAGGTCTTTTCCGAGATCTTCCAACGCTTCCAGCTGCTGGGTAAAAGCCAACCGGGCAAATAAGCAAGAATGGGAAGAATGGAAACCTGGATGATTAAAGTCAGTCACCTAAAAGTGAGAAATGTCGCCTTTCCGCTGAGCATCATACCATCAAACCCCATTTTGCTGCTTGGTCGGTCTGTGTGACAAATGGATGATCTCTTTCCGCGGTATTCACCATATTAAACTTGCCACTGAATGTAAGATCGGCTGGGGGTTCCTAGGTGAGCTTGATGGACTGCAGGACAATGGGCGTTTCGTTTTGCTGAACTTACTAACGACATCGAAGGTGAGATATCGCCACCACCTGAAAGCGTCGATGGCCTCACCACGCTCCTCGATTTCTCTGAGCTTCGTGACGAACTCCTGCATGTGCTTGTAGATCTTGGGGGCGAATTCCAAAAGATTCCTGCGAGAGAATAGGGGCAGGTAGCATTTCCGCCGGTGTATGGCCTCGATTGGATCCCGAAGGCTCAGGCAGCTTCGCTCGTTGTTGATCACCCCAAAGGTGTCGTAGAATGGCGCCTTGATGACATTGACACTCCCATACACCTTTTTGATGTCATTGCGATCATTGGTGACCACCATATTTGGGGCGACGCGAACAACCGGGCCTGCAATGAAATAAGTCCTCTCGTGCCACGTCTGGGTCTCGAGGAAGCTACATGGTACCCACCATATTTCTCAAAAGCAGCGTGAACGAAGTGAGCTTTCCGTAATGTAAGCCCAGAAATATCCAGCGGCAGAGACGTGAATTTCGAGAGAAAGGGTCCCGGAATGTGTCTCAAAGGCGTCATGTAAGCCCTGAAGATAGCTTTGCAGACCATCTGCACCGTTGTTAGTCCATCAATCTCCCCTGGATGCTTGAAGGCAAGGGACCATAGCTCACAATAACAGCGACTGCCGACAAAGCGTAAGTAAGCAGATTGGGCGTCGCCCACGCGCCATAATCTTGGGGTTGCAATCGCACCCAAGCATCCTGCAGGAATTGAGAGGCTGACATCGCGATGTTCTCGGTGTTGAAAGCTATTACTGGCTATTCCAGGTCTATTCCGAAAATTCCTCTTCTGACTTCATTTCAATGCACTTCTCGTTGGGCATCTATAATAGAATTGGGCCTCCATTGAGACTAGGCGAGGGAGCCATGGGGAACCTGAATTCTCCGCACCCAGAGGAGCCGATGCTTAGGCGCCGGAAAGCTGATCTGCGGGAGAGCCTCAGTGGCAGTTCGGCAGTGAAATACCTGCAATGCCGACTTCGGCTTCCCTCCTTCACATGCGCATTTTTGAAGTGGGCGGGATTGGGTTGGAAGAAATCTCCTTGGGTTCCGAGTTCGTATTTTAGGCCCATCGGGAGCTCGTAAGCGAAGTATATTGACCTTCGACTCTGTAAGTACGGGTTGGTGCTGAATTGGCGAGAAATAAAAGCTGTAATACTAGATACTCAATCAACGTCAACATGTCGAATCAAGACTCTCAGCTGCCTGGATCTCTCGCTAGGAAAGTAGCCATTGTGAGTGGCGCTTCATCCGGAATAGGGGCTGCTATCGCAAGGGAGCCCAATCGGCGAGGCGCATCTGTCGCGATGAACTATCGGTCTTCCAAAGAAAAGGATACTGCGACACAAGTCATCAACAGTCTCGCTTTTGCTGAAAAGTCCGTGGCGGTAGAGGCAGACCTTTCTACCGTGTCGGGGCCTAAGCACCTAGTCGAAACAACCGTGGCCAAGTTCGGTAAAGTGGATATCCTGGTTAACAACGCCGTGAACTTGACCCAGGGGTTGTTGGAAGACATCACATGCGAGCAATGGGAGCAAGTGATGCTCGTCAATGGCCGGGGCACTCTTCTCTTAACCCAAGCCGTCCTAAAACACCTAGCGCCGTCCAATTCCCGCATCGTCAACATCGGGAGCAGCAATTCTGTGGAACCGGACCTGGATGGAATGACACTATATGCTGGAAGTAAAGGCATGATTGACAGCTTCAAAAGGTGTTGGGCCAGAGAGCTACCCCGGAAATATGGCTGTACGGTCAACACAATCGCTCCCGGCCTGACAGGCACGGACGCAATGCTCTCAGCACCGGATTACTTTCGACAATTCACCAGGCCAGCGGAGGAACGGACTCCTGTGGCGCCAAGAATGGGAAAACCTGAGGAGATTGCTGATATTGTTGCAATGTTTTGCGAGGACAGGGCCAGTTGGCTGAATGGCGCACGCTTGAACGTCAGCGGCGGGTTGAAGGTTACATAGAAATGACTTGAGCCGAGCAATTCTCTTGAATATGGAACATTACTATGCGAAAAGCACTGTATACTAGTAAGAGGCCATGCGGTTTGTGATTGCCTAGATATAGCACCGTCCCATTTCACCTTCCTGCTACTGACATCGGTGGAACAGTCGGTGCTACTGGTTCTACGCTGGTAGGGATCTTCAGTAGTAGTATGTTTATTGTCTATCACTCTCCTCATGGAGGAGAGTGGCTATCTACTCTGGCTCCTGCCAATGCCGTCGAGCGACTCTTGCCGTCGCAGTCGGCGAGAGCGCTTCGTGCCAAGACCGAAAAGAAATCAATGCATCCTTGACACGTCTGCATACTTGAAATACACGGTCTTGATCTGCAGGAAGTTTTCCATCGAATAGGTAAACATTTCTCTCCCAATTCCAGACTGCTTCCATCCACCCACGGGCATGTCGAGTCCTTGGGTAGGGGCAGAACAGTTCAATGCGACAGAACCAGCTTCCATGTCTTTCGCAAATCGTAGTGCACGCTCAACATCTTTGGTATATAGAGAACCTGCATGTCTTATGGTTAGCGGAACCATCCGAAAACCATCGTGAGAAGCGGGAAATATACCGAACAGCCCGTATTCGCTGTCGTTGGCTCTAGCCAACACCTCTTCCTCGGTCTCAAAGGTATTGACTACCACCACCGGGCCGAAGATCTCCTCACGGCATAATTTTGAGCTCTCTGGAACATCTGCAAAGATTGTAGGCTGGATGTAGCATCCCTGTTTCGACCACTGATCAGAAAGATCGATCAGATGCTAGATTGTGGGTCGCATACCTTTCCACCGACCGAAGTTGCACTTCCACCTGTCACAAGCTTTCCCTCTTTCTTTCCTATCTCAAGATAGTTCACGATGCGATCTCGTTGAGCCGCGTCAACTTGTGGTCCTTGGAAAGTATCCTTCTCGGCTGGATCTGCCAGCTTCCGACTTTCCATCAACGCTTTGAGCTTGGCGACGAAGGTGTCTCGAATGGAAGATTGAACAAACACACGACTGTTGGCCTGACAATGTTGTCCACTGTCGTGATGTATGGCAAACTCAACTCTTTTCACCAGTCAGCGAACTTCCCTCCAGGCTTTCGAGGTACGTACGACTGAACGGCCTTGTCAAGATCGGCGTCTTCAAATACTATTGCTGGGAGACTTTCCTCCAAGTTCCAATGTCACAGGCTTCAAGTTGGACACAGCGGCCATTTGCATGATCTTTTTCCCGGTTGGGACCGAGCCCGTAAACGCCATTTTGCGGATTCGCATATGTGACGACAGCAGGCTGCCAGTCGTCGGACCGCTGCCGGGGAGAACACTGAGGACGCCAGCGGGGAATCCAGCCTCTACAAACAATTCGGCAAGTTTGAGAGACTGAAAAGATCAGTATACGATTTCCAAATGGATTCGTGCCGAGCTTACAGTGAGAGGAGCCTTCTCACTTGGCTTGACGATGATACAATTGCCCGCTGAAGCACGTCAGCACTTGAGGTTTTGATGAGCGTCCGCGAAGGGTCAGAAAACTCACCTGCCAGGGCAGGAGCAACTTTCATTGCGAACATAATCATGGATACATTCCAGGGGATGATAGCAGCAACAACTCCATAAGGCTGCTTGAGGGTGAATGTCACCATCCCGGGAGTGTTCAAGCTCGACTGTCCCTGGACATAGAGGCCAGCATTTGCGTACAGTGAGAAAAGGCCGCCTGCTGCCATGACTTCCCATTGAGCCATCGCCCATGTCCTGGAGGGTCAGCGTTTTGTATCTGAAGGGGTAGGTAGATCACGGCGATATCCTACCTGCCCATAGAAACTCGGTCTAGCTCCCAGAAAATCTCCTTGTTGTGCATGATTAGCTGGCCCAGTTTCGCAAAGAGAGGAGCGCGTGCGATGACGGGCATGTCTCTCCATTGCTTAAAGGCCACTTCGGCCGCGTCGACAGCAATATCGACATCTTCTGCAGCTGCCTCAGATACTTTGGTCACAAGTTCATCTGTTGCAGGGTTGTACAAGTCGAATGTTCCTCCAGCTTTTGCAGGCACAAACTGTGGCGATTTTCAGCTGAAGTGTCCTTCTTTCCAATCAAAATGGAGTGTTTGGTGCCGTCACATACCTGATTGTCAATGAACAACCGTGTTTCGTACGTCATATTGAGATCTGGCTTGGTCTGACTAAATCACTCTCTTATTGGCCTCAGCGGCCTAAGAAGGCTCGTCTGCCTTGTATACCTACTATGTCCCCAAGTATGCTCCAGGTGTCGGGGCAGGGATCGGGAGGGGCCGATAGTCACCGGATATTGTAGCCGAGTTAAACCAACTATGCATTTCCATGAGCATCAGCGAGCCAAACTGCTTGTGTGGCATCCGAGTTTATTCTGTGCTAGTACTTATCTGCAAATGATCTGGCATGGAGGGAGATTTGGTTGAAGGGCTGTTGCAACGACCATTTGGAAACCCATTCGAAGCCCACCTGTAACCATAAGCAACCATGGCATCGCCAAATGCCCACATTGTCACATCGGCAGAAATCGAACGCGAATTTGGGTGCCCAAGGTTCCCAATTCAAGATGAGCACTTGAAGAAGCTGGTATGTTCATTTGTTGGAGTCATGATCCATTCTATGCGATCACTTACATCTCGCAGGGCATCACGACTTGCATCATATCACCCGCCATTTTCGGATTCATGATTGACAAATGGCCGTCCGAGAAATACACCGACTTCTGCAAGAAGCAAACTGAATGGCAGGCTTCTGTGGTGCGCGACAATCTAGTCCATCGAGGCTCTTTTGCACCGCTGCCGCTGCAAAATGTCGACGATACGCTGAAAGTCCTGAAATACTGTGACACCGAACTGGATCCGAAGCCCGAGGGATATGCCATCACCACTAGTGTCAACGGGAAATACCTTGGCGACCCATATTTTGCTCCCATTTGGGAGGAATGCAACAGGCTTGAGCTGGTCTTGTTCGTGCACCCTAGCGAGACCATAATGCCTAGCCTTTCCTAGGAGAAATTCTCGATGGCGGTGGTTGAGTATCCACAAGAAACGTCTCGAATGTTGATGGAGATGATTGATGAAGGAATATTCGTGCGATATCCTCGAATACGCTGGATATTCTGCCATAACGGCGGTAGCTTCCCCTTTATCTTCCAAAGGATTATCAAAAACCTGACGCCACAAAACCTCGTCGGCTATGGAGGACCAAAAGCAATGTACAAGCAGTACGATCGAATTGCTCATTCTAACGAGGGGAAGAGCTTACAGGAAATCTTCGAAGGAGCGAGCGTGTTCCTGGAAGGCGCACAAGGAACGAAGTTTCAGCACTCCGTTCTCAAGTCCATGGGCATCAAATCATCAAGGCTACTCTGTGGCTCGGATTTGCCTTTTACTGTGTTGGGAGAAATATGGATGCGCTTCGAGATGAACTCCGAGCTCCCGAGGATTCTGGTCTATACAGCGCAGACGAACTCAAGAACATCTGCTCTGGTAACGCCCTTGCGCTTTTCCCGCGCCTTAAAGCCGCTTGGGATAAAGCTAAGATCGTTTAGCACACTTTCATAGTTCAGTACTAGAGGCTGCTCCTTATCAACTTGTCGGCCACCATCTTAAGTGACCTTCCATCCTGCTCCCATTCTCCTATATATCATTACTTTGCAAATGTAATTCCTATCCATTCATACTCTAAAATAAGACACTCTGCCAACAGCATTTATCATGATCGATTTGCAGAAGCCCAGCAACTAACAACTATTGTGACACGCGGGCTATGATAGAAGTTCAACCTCTGCTGTCTTCACATCCTTGACCCGCATTGGATACCCGGCTTCATTCATCACCTTCACGGCCTCCTGGGTGATCTTATAACTCCAGTGCTTCTCTATATTTTGGGTTGCAGATTGTTTTGCCACGTCCTGAGCATTTTCGCGCTGGGGTCCTGCTCTCCTGGTGTCTTCAATGATCGTATTTGTTCGCTCTACTCTCAGCCCGTCGAAAAATTTCAATCGCTGTACGACTTCGTCCTTCTTCGCCCCTTTGAGGACCACAAGGAGAGCTTCGGCGTCCTCAATAGCTTGACAAGCTCCTTGGCCCTGGTCTAAGACATATTAGCTGATGTTTGCAATTGTATGAATGGCAGTCCTATTAACTCACGAGGACCCATTGCATGTGCCGTGTCGCCCACGAGCGCCAGCTCTCCCTTGACAAAGGTTGAAAGTAGCTGTCGATCTCTCAACTGCCAGAGTCCGGCTTCAGTGGCCAAGGAGAGCATCTTGCCGACGCTTGGATGAAACTGGCGAAACTCGTCGACCATGTCTTGAACTGCGACCCCTTCGCGCCACTGAACTCGACGGTCAGAATCATCTGGGAAGATGCCAACGACATTGAGGTACTCCCAGCTCGAGCAGGGATATATGACAATTCGGCGGTTCTCTCCCACGATCAGGAGCACCTTGGCACAGTCGATAAAGAACGCAAGGTCCGGGTCTTCTCTGAGTTTGCTGCTTTTGAGTAAGCAACGATAGGCTGAGAAGCCGGTGTTGAGAGACTTGATCGTGTCTCCGAAAACAGACTTCCCCGTGGAAGTTCGGATGCCGTCGGCGCCCACGATGACATCTCCAGTGTACGTTTTGCCCGAGGAGAGCTTCACAGTGCGAGTTTCGAGGTCGACGCTTTCAACATATGCGCCCAACTCTCCAGCTTTGCCGGAGGACCGAGTCCATCTGGTGACAATGCAGCACGTTTGATCTCGGCGTGGACATCCGCTGGCGAGAAGTACCACCAAGGCTCGCCATATTTCTCAGTGACTCCGGCCATCTGGTATTGTTTGAGTACCGAAAGGGTTTGCCAATGGAGCTCTTGGAACTGTCGCAAGTGTTAGCTTCTCATCGCATAACCCCTTTGTGAGGGTGGCAGCAAACCATTTCTGCATCCACATAACGAGCTCCGATGTGGCTAAATCCAGCGCGACTCATGCTTGACCTTAGAAGGCGACTTGCATTGATAGACAAGGTGATGGCCGCCCCCATCTCCAAGTTGGATTGAGTGCTTTCAAGCACAAGCACGTCATGATCCTCTCTAAGGAGAAGGGCGACGGAAAACCCAGCAAGGTCTCCTCCACAAACAATTACTTTGAGCCGCTCCCTCTGCGTTTCCATAATGTTCAAGCTTTCAGTATCCAACAGTGGAACTTGTACGAAAAAGGAGGCTAATGTGAGTCAGGTAAAGGGCTACACGGAAGCCAGTTCACGCAACGCCTAAGAGACAAATGGTAGAAGGAGTTGACAGGCCAATTCCTATGGGAGTTCGAGTTGTTGCGGCTTAGAATAATAATGACGCTCCATGGGAGTCACAAACCTGAATGCGGCAGTCAAACTTGGAGCTGGAGTGAGACGCAGAGAGGGCCGATTCGGCTCCTCTCTAGTCAGTCGGGTCGCGGCTCATTATTCAAGATTATTGGACCGAAGCAAGGAGAATACTTGCCTTTAGATCATGATACTGCGTTCAAAGGCCAGGTTTGTGTCTGATATTTCATCTCTCATTGTTGTTGAATTGGACCAGAGACCGTCAACGCTGCAAGATGGACGGTACTTTGGCTCAGTGGCTTTCTTTTCGAGCCGTGTCAACTGCTTTGGGACTAATTGCAATATATTTTGCTTGGCTGGTTGTTACTCGCCTGTTTCTCTCCCCGATACGACACTTCCCCGGTCCAAAGTTAGCTGCACTCACAGGATGGTGGGATGTCTACCATGTTATCAAATGTCAGTAAACAATATTAGAGTTCCAGGGATATCTCAGCTAATGAAGATACGACTCAGGCGATCGATTTCGAGTGATACATGAGCTCCATGAGAAACATAGACCGGTCGTCCGCGTCGGTCCCAACGAACTTTCAATCTCCTCCCCAAAGGTCTTTCACCACGTCTATGTTGTCAAGGCGTCGGAATTTCGAAAAAGTCATTTCTACGACAGTATCCAACCCGGAATTGGTCCTAAGTACTCGGGCTTGTTCAACCATTCTGATCATCGAGAAGCAATGGCCGAACGCAAGGATTTGCAACCGACTTTCTCCTCCAGTGCGATGAAGGAGTACGAGGAGAGATACGACAAGCTACTGGACATCCTGCTTGACAGGATCAAGGAACTCGGCGAGGTCGATTTGTTCCGATATCTGTGAGTATTATATTGCGTCCGCGGCGGGTGTTGCAGCAGATCTAATAGCAGGCAGCAAATATCTCCTAGTAGATGCCATCGGCGACTTGGCTTTCGACCAGAGCTTCGGGCAAGTTCAGTCAGGAGAAGATCACCAATATATGATTGACTTTAACAATGCATTCACACTGATAGGACTGGTGCGACGCAATCTGTCTGAAACAGGACGACAAGGCTCGGCTAACAGCAGGTGTATAGCAAGTAACATTCTCCTGGCTGATCCCATTCATTACCTATCTTCCCAGCAAAACGTTGAAAGACGCTTCCAGCGGTCTTCAAAGACTCTTCAAATACTCGCAAGACCGCGTCAACATATATTTCAGCCAGAAAGATAAGCGACAAACCCTGATGCAAGGGGTTTTGGGATCCGAGCACTGGACAACCCAAGGAACCGTACACGCCTTGGTACATTGCGCTTGCAGGGCATGGGTTTATGTAAGTGATCTTCAGTTGTCGGTCATGGAGTGTAACAGTTGATCAACCACATTTCAGCATCGCTGGTTCTGAATCATCAGCTATCACACTGGCATACATATTCTGGATCTTTGCGCGATACCCGGAGATTCAGGCCCAAGTGCGCGAAGAAATCAAGACTTTGCCAGCTGATTATCGCAATGCAGATCTTTCAACCCTGGAATATCTTGATGCAGTGGTGAAAGAAACCTTCAGAGTGTACCCCCCTGCACCGGCGCTCATGCCGCGAGTGGTCCCAGATCAGGGAGCCACAATCGAAGGCGTTTACTATCCTCCAAAAGTAATATCTACATTTCAGCCGAGAAATTTGTTTGACTGCTCTACTGACCATGTACTTTCCGCAGACCGTGATTGGGAGTCAGCCGTATTCCATCCACCGTGATCCTGACCTGTTTAATGACCCATACGCCTTCCGGCCTGAAAGATGGCTCGAGGCAGATCCGAAACGAAGGGAACAAATGACCAAGGCCTTTGTTCCGTTCTCTGCCGGAGCACGAGGAAATGTCCAAATCGCCCCTTCGGAGTGAAGGTTTCTGACTGTTGTGTCGGCAGCTGTCTCGGACGTGGCCTGGCATGGATGCAGATCCTGAGGACCACTGTCAGGATCCTTCAAACTTTTCCCAGCTTCGAATTAACAAGGGGAATGTGCGACGAGGACATGATCTTGGTGGAGCGTGGGGCACTTGCGAAGCCTCAATCTAACAAGCTATGGATGCAGTTCAAGCAATAGAGATCAGACGTAGCGCTCGAGCGCGGCATCTGGAGTGGCTCGCCTATAGCTCATAGTTGAGGACAAGAAAGGCTCGTTAAGTGCAGTACCTTTGGCTTCTCACATTTCTGTGCATGTCTTTCCTATGTCTCTAACAGGTGCATACCTGGCTGAAGGTGGTTGGGCAACAACCATACGGATCGAGCTCACTCCACGTTTTGACCCGAGCACTCGCTCCTGGCGGCGTTTAGTTGAGTAATAGTAGAAAAAAGCTCGTTAATTGTATATAGACCTCCTTACGTAAAAGTTCAATAATAGTAGGTGTTGGAACTCTTGCAATATAAGAGCATCTCTGTGAATACTAGACCTAATAGGGTATAGTGCAAAGCAGGAGGTAAAAGCTTTGCACTCCCCATACACTGTATTCTACAGGAACAATACAATTAGTTGAACCTCACATATCATCTAATCCATCAGGATAATGGTGATATGAACCCGTTGTAACCAACAGTAGGTTAAGCATAAGTTTAGCATATGCTAAACTTATGCTTATATAAAGCCTACATATGCAAAATATATGTAGAGCATGTGCTTAGTATATGTAGAGGCCCGTATACAAGTAGGACTTAATTACAGGTAGGATCATAGGTTAGTTTAGGGATTAGGGTTAGTTCCGGGGGGTTAGGGGGCTGGCGAGAGCCCCCTATTAGTGTATATCTCTTTTTAATATATGGAAAGAGTATATGCGGAGCATATGCAGAGCATATGCTCAAGTTGAATAATAGTAGGTTTAGCATATGCTAAATCCAATAGGGTTCTTTACAATTAGCGAGCTTTTTTGTACTATTACCAAGCTAGGAGCCCCGCTCCTGGGTAACACGGTCCGTGACAATGTGATAAAGAACACCGGCAGGTGTCACTGACAAATTTCTCATGTACAGAGGACGCAACCACTTCGAGTTTGAAACGATCCCAGGTAGTGTGCTCGGAAGGCTGTGGCGTTTCACGTGAGGCCCGAGAACGGCTCCGCCGTGCCCGATCAGAGGCCTCCTTGTTTACATGCCCACTTTCCGGTAGGCGGCCACGGTGAGGGCTTGATCGCTTTGCCATTTCCCGATGGAGCTTGATGATTATCCGAGCCTTTGAAACCCAGGGGTTCTTAGTGACTTTAGGCGAGTCTAGATGGTCTGTCCAGACCAAGCCACCCGACGGTTCGAAGTCGGCATCGGTTCCCCCTCCATGTAGGTTCAAGCTTCGCCCATGAAAGAGACATGTGAGGATAAACATCTCCTTTTTCTCACTTCATCCTTTGCTACTAACAATGCTCTTCTGAGATCACTTCTGTAACCGATTCCACAGACACATCTCGTTACCAACATGGATTCAACCGTCGACGGGGTGGACGTTCCTGCCAAGAGGATCCATACTCTTGGCTCTGTTCGCCTTTGAGATCCTCATACCAACGAGATCATCTTGATTCCTGCGCCATCTCAGGATCCCAATGACCCTCTCAACTGGTGAGTCTTATAAAAACCTCGACCAGCTCAATATCAGGATGAATGCTACGTCCAGAGACTAACTGTGTAACTAGGTCCATGCCTTTCAAAGTCTATCTTGCTATCATTACATGTGTCGCCGTCTTCATCATCCAGGCGATCGGCGCCGGGCCAACAGTTGCCATTGTCGAAACGATCATCACCATTTATGGGACTCCGCCGACAAGCCCTGCTTTCCCCATAGCCTCTCCAATGCCACATATTGGTACACGACCACGCCCTTTCTTTTAGGAATGGCCTCATTGATCTACATGCCTCTGATGCTTAAATACGGGCGGCGTCCTGTTTACCTGGCCACCTTTGCAGCATATGCAGGAATGGCTCTCTGGTGTGGAATTGCAACATCTCCAGGGAGCGAATTGGGCGGAAGGATCATGCTGGGATTGGTTGCTGGATCTGCCGAAATTCTCGCTCCTTTGACTATTGCGGACATCTTCTTCCTCCACCAGCGCGGCTTGATCATGGGGTGAGTTCTGTTTGCTAACCCAGTATAAGAACTAGTTGTGCTGACATTGAGGTATAGCATTTTCAACACTGCCCTAGCTGGAGGGGCTGCATGCGGCATCATCTTCGACGGAATCATCACCAAAACGCAAGGCTGGCGAGTATGTTATTACGTTGGAGCAGGTCTCACCCTCGGACTGGTGATTCTCATTTTATTCACGATGCCCGAAACTGCCTATAAGAGATACCCCGTTGACGTGGAGCCGATGACGGGAGAAAGTGTGTTGGTTAACGAAGTAAAGGGAGATGCCGGACATGTCGAAGCCGCGACAGAGACCAACGTTGATATCCCTGCAAAGAAGAGCTATCCCCAACGCTTGAAAGTCTACAACGGTACTTTCACCTCGGAACCACTCTGGAAGTTGGGGTGGAGACCGGTTCCACTTCTCATCTTGCCACCGGTTCTCTGGGGAGTTCTTGTTCTCTCGGCCACTGTTGGCTCCTTCGTGGCCATCACTGCAAGCTACGCCACGGCCTACAGTTTGGTCTATGGCTGGACTACCTGGCAAATTGGACTAGTCTTTGTCGACTTCTT
The DNA here is from genome assembly GCA_003988795.1 of Proliferodiscus dingleyae. Lineage (NCBI taxonomy): Eukaryota > Fungi > Ascomycota > Leotiomycetes > Helotiales > Lachnaceae > Proliferodiscus > Proliferodiscus dingleyae. Next base: position 783,313 of record QYAK01000014.1, on the reverse strand, counting down.
GGTTGGAGCTTCAGGTGGTATTATAGGCGGAGGTTGGTTGACCGACAAGGTCGCCGATCTTCTCACCAAAAGAAACGACGGCATCCGAGAGCCAGAGATGAGGCTTCCAGCGATGATTCTCGCCATGATCTTGACACCAGTGGGTTTGCTGCTCTTTGCCGCTGGACTCGAGAATAAGCTTCACTGAATTGTGCCAACAATCGGGCTGGCCATTTGTAAGTCAGATTACCACAAAGCTCCCATCTCGAATTAGATTCCAGATGCTAACAAGTCCTTTTACAGTCAGCTTTTGCCTTACCCAAGGCTCTCTCGTGATTCTTGTCTACAACATCGACGCATATCGGCCCGTTGCTGCAGAAGTGGTGGTCACACTATTCAGCTTCAAGGGTAAGTCAGAAGACTGGTACCTCATGGCAATCACTACAGCACGGTGCTAACTGATTTGTAGCTGCATTTGGATTCCTGCTCTCCTTTTATGTCAACGACTGGATCGCAAAATCTGACTATATCGTTACATTCGGGACGATGGCGGGGATCTGTTCCGCAATGAACATACTGTGGATTCCTATGTACATCTACGGGAAGCATATTCGTCATGCGACTATAGGCTGGAAAATCAACAAGTACTCTCGATGGGATGATGACCGTGAAGTCGGTGAGTAGGTAGGCGCTCGTTTTATTCAGCGCGACGTTCGTGATGGTCAGTTGAAGCGAATGAATGCATCAAATGAGTGTATTGAGGACTCTGGCTCTCTGTAATCTACAGAAGAGCCATTGCAGTATATAAAGGCTATGGAAGCCATAGAAATGGCGTGATGGAATGGCTAGCCATGGAAGTGGCTCAGATGGTGGCCTGAACGGAACCATGGAATGACTGACTGGCGCCTTGAAGGATGACGAGGCTGACGAGGCTCCATCAGGCTGACGTGGTATAGACCTTGAGTCCTGATCCTGGTGGTTAGGTGGCGACAGCGAGGTCTCAGCCCATGCTTAGCATCGGCACCTTTCAATGGAAGAACATTACACTGACCAACAGTTCGGCCTCTCTAGCTAGTTAAACCCACAACGTCAAGGCTCTCCGATGGAGCTGTACAGGCACTTATAGTCAAAGCGGAACAAGTCCTAGTCGAGTCATGAACACACTAGTCCTTCACCACGTTGTTCACGGTGCATTTGTGCTCGACTGGCTAGGAGAACTCACGACTTGGACCGGAGCACCATGATGGGGAGATAGAGTTGGATTTGTTATGACTGCCATATAGACATGAGAGATCTCGCAGACTGTCGGAACTGTTGGCCCTACTGAACATTCCCAAACTTTTGGACGAGTTGAACAAATCCATTCCTGCTTCCGAATGGAGACTGTTTCTGGTCCCCAGTGATGGTTGCATGGCTGCTTGGTGCATGGGAAGGCAAGGAAATTTGGAGGCCCCCAAGGTTTGGGGCTGATATGGAAAGGGACCCAGGGGGAGTGATCTTGGGATCGAGGAAAGGAGCCCTCCAAAAGCGGCGGCACTCACCGCCAAATTCGGCGGGAAATTTCCCTGCAACTTGCGTTGAACTGTAAACTAGAGGCCGTCGATCTGACGCCACACCTTAAGTGACGCCATACTTGAGTTAAACCATCTTGAGTTACCACCTTAATCATCTCCTTTCTCTCTGCCGGTACTAGGAGATAGGTGATAGGTGTTAGTTAGTGTGTGAGGTAGCTAGGTAGCCGTAGCTTACCTGGTGCCAGCTACCTGGTACTTGTATCCAATTCGGATCAATCAATCAATCAATCAATCGCCCAATCACTCACTCACTCACCCACTCAATCAATCAAACTGCTGGCAGGTGATATCTGAGTTAATACAATTCCCCTCTCCTCCTCTCTCCACGAAGATCTAATTAGTGTTGTTCAACTTTTGGGAACCTTTGTGGTTCCCAATTTTCGACTCCCGATCAGTATTGAGGCTTTCAATATTCCTTTAATTAGCATCGGAATAATAAAATTAGGACGCATTAGGATGGCTTGTGAACAGAGTCCCCTACGTACCAGGAACTAACTTTTCCTCGTATAATAGCCGGTACCTCTAACCTCTAGCTCAACGTTTCAACCTCGCTGGCTTGCAACCCGCCGCCAGACTATCCTAGCGAGGGCACAAAGCTGGGCCGTGTCTCTTTTAGCTGTATGTGGTGTGGCCGCCATCATAGTCATAACCGTTGGTGTTAGCAAAGCAGCCTTTGGTACCAAGCTCCAGCGTTTGTGCTTTGGAGAGAATGCCCCTGCGCACTTCTGTTCGTGAAATTCCTCTTCAATTAGCTTCATAAGCGGAGCCGCTAATGTGTCACAACACAGCTCCCGCACAACATCTTTCGGCTTTCAGTGAGAAAGTCATCTTCGACCATGGCTTTGAGGATGATATCAGCATCTATCAGGGACCACCAACCCCGGAGCGTGAGGCTGCATGGGGTAAACTCTACAACTGTACATCTTTCGCCTTCTGATCTGGTAAAATAATCTAGAGGTATAGAAAAATTTATTGACCGTATTTCAGTTAGGCTCATGAAGATGCCACGCTCGTCAGCTGCGCAGCTTACCAACAAGACGGTACCCATCCCGGGCGATACCAGCAACTACGTCTTCAGTCTCGATGTGTTCCATCAACTTCACTGCCTGGTGCGTTAAAAGAGGAAATTATCCTTAGTTCATCCCGTGGTCTCAATACTAACTCAAATCAATAACGCAGAACATGGTTCGCCAGCACATGTGGTCGCTAGAGCTCGGAAATGCGCCAGAACGCTCGAAGGACCATCGCTTCTGGCACTTGAAGCACGTAGACCACTGCATCAACGAGCTGCGCCAATCTCTCATGTGCTCTGCGGACATCTCACCCGTTGTGTGGGCCTGGTCTGACAAGCGCGGCAGGGCCCATCCTCTCTACCCCAAGGAGCACACCTGCCGCAACTTTGATGCCATCCGCGAGTGGGCCATGGAGCGTCGCGTGGAGAACTTTGACGCAAATGTGCTCGCGAAGGATGAGGGCGCGAACTTCTTACCAGACATGATCTAGCCTAGCAGCGCAATCTATATTTGGGGACAAGGCTTGGATCCGTTTAGGCAGTTAGGGCGGAAAATCATGGAGATGGTGGGATAGGAAGAAGTTGGGCGCTAAACGACTGAATTAATTCTCGTTATTCCGTGGTCTGCAAAGGTGGAGGCGAAAATATGCATGATAGGGGGTATGCATTGCGTAGACCAAACAGTCGAATGTAGCGACGATGTTCGCCTGCTAAGCTGTAGCGCTATAATCAAGATATGATGTATGCATATTGTTAGTCGGACTATCGTTTCTAAGTTATACAATTCACCCCTTTCCCTTTATTTAGTCTAGCTTTTTATCTTTTCCTTTATTAGTTGCTAGTCTACCATAAGGCTTATACTTATTAGGCATTATATCTTCTCTTTTAATTAGTTAATTATAGTATGCATATTATATATCAGACCCTATTCACGCACCTGACCTCCCGTGCGGCTCTACTATTATATTATATATATAATTCCTCCTTGCTTGGACCTAATGTGACGCTTATTAGACATTGCCTTTAGAGCTGCTCAAGAAAAAACAGAGAAAAGTATCAAAGAGGTAGTCTGGGACAAAAGGAGCCAGGTCACGTGGTTCAAACCGAGGTCCGACTCGACCACGTTTCTTCTATATAAGCTTGAAACCTAATACTTGTATAAGGGCTATCTTCTCCGTCTGTACCTCTACACTGAATATTATGTATTAGGGTTTAACAGCGGCAGGCATTAACTGTTGTGAATATCACGGATCAATGAGGTATGCAAATAGAACTGAATCATTAAAACAATTTGGAATGGACAAGTCCATCAAAACAATCCTGGTTTCTATAACATGTGGGGGCCAAGGGTAAGTCATATCTTTTATCTAAAACGATATTAATAATTACTGCAGGTTGAACTTGACTTTTGCAAACCACTGCATTCTGATTGAGCTACAGTGGAATCCGATGGCAGAAGAGCAAGCCAAAGATATATGTAAGACTCGGTACGGAATAGCTAAGAATAGCAACTGATACTTCGGCCGCCGACCAGATGGCAGGTCCGATGAAGCTGTCTGGAGATAGAAGGTTAGCATGCATGTACTGTAAAATCAAAATCATGGGCTACATACGATTAATATCACGATGAGTATTAGGGACGAGCTGTATAAATGATACAATCCGCAGGACAGATATCAAAGGGTTGCTAGATGGTCAGTCTGATATTTATCAAAAGCAGGGTCAATATACTCACGAATAACCAAGCACAAACACAGCTCCCAAAGCCCATTTTTGATGGTTCTGCATCCGTAGCTTCCATAGAGGCACCATAGGCAGGGTTAATAAGGTAAAGTCCAGAGTAATATTGGGTATTGCTTGACCTAGGAAGAACACGTATTGATAAACACACGTTCCTGGAATCATTCGGTGCCAGTATTTCTCAATGGGATTGCACTGGAAGATACTTGCGAAAGTGAACGAAATGAGCCAGGCGATACAGAATCCACCTACAATCCACAAGCTCAAACTGAACGCTCGCGTGATTGAGAATATCCGGTAATAAAAGCAGAGAACAGAAAGCTTTGTCAGTGTGATGGCGATGTTGTACCATATCTCATCAAAGTAGAGAACATGTTGGAAGAATGTTGGGCTGCCGCCATGCTTTCAAAACCCGTGGTATGCAGCTGAATTCTAAGTGTTAGCCTCGAGCGCTTCAAGGTTTATGGCAGGAAGCTGAAGTTGCACCTACTCGCCCAGAAGGATACGTCTATCGTGATGCAGAATGGCTGACAAGTTAATCAGCTTCACTCGTTCTACTAGGATGTTCAGAATATTTTACTCAGGCTGCCAAACAAAACCAGTCATCATACCATAACCTGGCACCAGAAAGTTTCCTAGTAGTAAAGCATAAGACAATAACTGCGGTGGCTAAGATAATGAGAAACACATCGACCGCCACAGGAATAGTGGCTACCATTGTGGGCACTAGGAATGAGTCAAGCCACGGCTGTCGAGAAAAGCGGTACAGTAAGGAAGTAATGGATCACGAGGCAAAGCCAAGCTCGCTCCGGTACGTATCCATCGCTTCTGTAGTGAGTGGCGTAGAGAATAAATGCCTATTGGCTGTGCCACTGAGATACTCGGGAGGAATACAGCAAGCAGAGATTGTAATTGTTGGTACACCTAATTAGGCTTAGCGTAGTCCGGCTGACAAAAGCCCAATACCATACTATATATACTCTACAACAGAATCAATATTATACAAAGAGTATTAAAGCTGTTCGCTACCGAATACAATGGTGTGTTTAATCGTTGTGAACCCACAGTAGTGTTCCGTCGCGTGAGAGTGAAACCCAACTCTTCGAGGCTCGGGAGATTTCCTCGCCGGGTCAGACGTCCCGATGCAAGGCCTTAGCCAAAATGGCAATTACTCTATAGTACCTAGAAAGTATTGGGGTCTTGCGTTTCACCGAGTTAATTCTAATCTGCGCCCTATGTTGTGTAACTTTGATAAGCCTTATGTAGGAGTGATCTGCAACACAGTCGTATGATCATTTATCTTGATATTTCCAGTTTCTGGTTCTACGGTAGTGTTTCCAATTTTACAATGCTATCCCCTCAACCGGTAAGACATCTCCCATCGCTAGTCAAGGGGGTTTGCTGAGGCTTAATATCTAATAATCGTGTTTGTTTACGGATAGGGTAATTGTTTACTAGGGTTTCTCTCTATGGAAACAGGACCCCCTTACTAGCACTAGGAAATGTCTCACCGGTTAAGGGGATAGCTCCGCTAGGGAATGCATTTTGGTGAAACCGTCAATCTTTACTTGTTGTAGCCTAACTTTTCATTCCTTTGCGTAGCGGGTTTTTCTCGTCCTGCTCTAGCTCACTATGGGAATACGGATTATTACCACTCGGGAAGGGAGATAAAGATAGCTAGCTTACTACCGGATATTTAATAAAGCAGCCCTGAGATCTTTCGATGGCCGTTAGAGAAAGGTATAGCATCATCAAATGGATCTGGTTTAATGTTACTGGAAGCACGGTGATTTCTTTACCTGATAATTTGGACTGGCTAGTGATTGTCTCCTAATAATGTTACAGTATCCTGAGACCAGTTTCCTCGACCTGCCTAATTAAGTATGTCGAATGCCGGAGATATTGAGCAGCAAGACATTTATGACCGGCGAATCTTGCATGAGCGGGTCAGCGAGAAGATCAAGCAGTTTGTAAACAATATGGGATTCGATTTGCAACTAAGTCCCGTTGCTCGTGACCTAGAACTTGAGGAAATGGTTATGAAAAAGTTTGCAGAACTAGGTCTTTCGCTTGCTGACTTCGAGCCTATGCGATATCTTCATCAACCTAGCTGCCTGTTTGCTTCTTTATGTCACAAAACTCACTATATCGACGTCAAGGTATGCGCATACGTGGACTGATAGTGATTACTAGTATTATAGGCTGACCCATACCAAGGTTTATATTGCAGTGTATACAATACTGACGATTGGAGCCGATGATCTTCTACTTAATGTGCCAGCAATTCGCACTTTTACCTTGAAATTCGGCAAGTCAGAACTACACGGACATCCCCACTTAGATTGTCTCGCGCGGCACTTGACAGAGGAAACCCCCCGGTTTTTTGGCCCTTTTGGAACAGCCATTATTGTCAGCTCGACCCTCGACGCCATCAATGGTCTCGCGCTTGAAGCTGCGTTCCCAGGCGGTTTCTCCAGACCGATGCCTGGTTTCTCTTGGTGGATGAGGATAGAAGTTGGGTACGGAGCCGCTTTTGGCTACTTCATATTCCCTGCGTCTGAATTTCCGGAAGAAGACTGCCTTGGGAACTACGTACAGGTTATTCCAAATCTACGTGATATCATTTGTTACGTGAATGATATCATCTCCTTTTATAAGGAACGCGTCCTCGCAACGGAGAACTCCCTCATCTCGAACCTTGCTCAGGAGAAATCGTGCAGCGATATAACGTCTCTGACATTGGTATGCGACCACGCTTTGCGCTTGGATCGAACTATCCGAGAGTTATTGTCTACTAATGAGCAGAAAATTTTGGATGCATACAATAACTATATGATGGGTTACATCGAATGGCATTTTCGTGTAGGGCGATACAAGCTGGACCAAATTGGCTTGACTCTTTCTTGAGTCTTGATAGTCTCTGCGGACTACTTACAGACCATCACAATTATGTTTGCGCACGCCGTCCTGCTGCAAGGTGGGGCAGGGACTGCTCCTTCGACAACAGTAATCTGGAACGGCCCTAAGACAGGCGGTGAAATTATATAAGCTATTTGATCTTCCTCTATTTGTCTGACATGACTTGTTGCTTCTTGCTCATGCCCGGAATGCTCAAGGTGCAGCTTCTTCTTCGGAGATATGAATAGCCGCTTAGGCTCTCATAATCGAGGCTCGGTCAAAATGCCATGAAAACGCCTTATCGAATGGATAATTTTAGAAGTTATAATGATTCAACCACTTATTCCATCGATCCAAAATTCAAAACTGAGATTGAAGTTATATCAGTCCACTTGTAGATCAATTTTCATTACTCTAGGAAACGTGCTGGCAGCTTAATTTGGCGGCCAACTGGTTTTTGCCGCATCACCCCCCACATCTCTACTGGCTGCCACCTTAGTCGAGAAGATACTAAGATCTTCTGTAATTGCGACTTCGTATATATAGTGTCTCTAAGATGGATAGTCAACCCTACAGAGAAAAGCTTCTCAGCAAGGTGCGACTTATAGATTGAATCGATTTGAGGCGCGTAGACTGCGCATGGGGTCCCTATAGCTCTAACTTGAAACCCTGGATCTAATTTGAAAGTCCTTGAAAAGAAGGAGACCCAACTTATTAAGGCTATAGGTTAGGAACCCCATGGGTATCCCTACCTAGGTACGCAGTCTAGTCATGCCCCTATCTTATAAGAACTATTACAATGCTATTTTTGCTACCGATACTGATCGTGTCTAGTACTCACTATTTGGGAGCCCCAAATAAAATCGTAAGAGAACGACAGGTGTAACTTGATCATTCACTAATTGCGTTCAGGCACATGAATCCCGGATTTCGAAGCCTCGTGTACTATGGACTAGGTCGGCAAGTACCAAGTTCTCAATTAGAAAGTTATGATGCTATCATCACAACTTATAACATTGTGGCTTCCGAATGGCGACATCGTAAGCGGTCGAAGAATAGATTTACAAATGATCTACAGACTCGGACAAGAAAAGAAGTCTTCATCTGTCGGTTCGTAATGACTAATACCTTTGAGCAAAAGATAGTGGAAAAACAAACACGCAAACAGGTTCTTGCAGATTTGGTATTAGGGCGACAGAAACTTAAAGAAGGCGATGATGGGAAAAAACAACTCGCAGTATGTACAGATAACAAAAACACAAGAAGATCCGCTAACTAAACTTTTTACACTAGCATTTACGCCAGTTGATTTGCTAGTACGGGGCCCTAATTTAATTTTAATAATCCTACACCGTAAATTAAACTTACTGAAGTACCGAATTCCGGCTTATAGATCTATTGAAATGACAGACAATTCTACAAAATTTCCCCTACATCCCCTATCTATCTCAAAAATCTAACAACCATAGAAGAATTTTAAGTCTATACGCGCACTTCTATACCCTCTAGATTCCCTTCTGCTCGCCACGCTTCAATATGCTCAATGTAATCTTCAGCCCCATGGCCCCACCTACCAGAACGTGCCATCTTTGCCTGCTCTTCCGGGGGTAGGTTGTCAAGTTCACCCTCGTTGTTCAGCAAGCTGGGTGTGCAGCCTATTAAAGCTGCACCTGGAAGCGACCTCATCATAACCTGCATTCCCCAATCCTGCGCGGCCGAAGCACTCGAGTTGATAGCAAATGGTTTTCCGTCCGCCTTCTGTATTGCGTGAGCCAGGATGTAAGCTGCGTGTTTTGCTATTGGGTCGATGCTTGAAGTGAAATTAGGACTGACGCCTGCTTGCCAGGGACCAGAAAGGAAGAGGTTGGGGAAATTGTGATCCAACACTCCGTGGAGTGTGTTCGGACCATTTTTAGCCCACTCCTCGCTCATCGAGATGCCGTCATGGCCAGTGATAGTCAAATTGGCTTTTTCCGCAGCTGTGCCCCCGAAAGGCGCACGATAACCCGTGGCAAAGATAATGATGTCGACAGGGAAGATTTGATCCCCTAGCACAATAGAATCCGAGGTTACCTTATCAAGGCCCTTTCCATTTGTGTCAATCAGTGTAACATTGTCTTGGTTGAAACTCTGGAGATATTCGTCGTGGAAGCAAGGACGTTTGCACCACGTAGGATACCATGCTTGCAGTTTCTTCGCAACATTCGGATCGGCGACGAGTTGATTCACACGAGCACGGATCCTATTTTGGCGCGGAAGATCGAGCGTATTGAGATGCTGTACGTAAGCTGGGATCTCTTCCATTGACTTTGGTCCAGAAGTGGTGCCTGTGAGCACTGACCACCCCCGAGCGTGCGTCCATTGATCCTTCACCAAATTATTTTGGGGCTGCTGCTCAGTAGTAAAGTGCTGATGCCAGTTCTTTACACGCTCGCGCTGCCAGCCCTTGGAAGTAGCAACCTCTTTGCGGAACCACTCAGGATCAGTCTCTCGCTGGTCACGTGTGTCAATCGATGATGGAGTACGCTGGACGACGTAGACGTGCTTGGACCAGCGTGCGAGCTGCGGTACAATCTGAATGCCTGTCGCTCCGGTGCCAACAATTGCTACGCGCTTGTCCTTCAATTTGACGAGGGATTGATCTTCTGGAGATCCACCTGTGACTGAGTAGTTCCAGCGTGACGAATGAAAGAGTTCACCCTTGTAGTCAAGAAGACCTGGGAAACGTGGAAGTTGTGGCCAATAGAGCAAACCATTAACGGCACACACAAATTGTGAGCGGATGTTCAGTATCTGCGGTTGCTCCCCTTTACGCTTTTGCACGAGCTCTACCTGCCACTCCTTGGAAGCGTCATCCCATACCAACTTCTCGGCCTGGGTCTGGAATACACCGCTCTGAGCGATATTCCACTTTTCAGCAATAAGATTAGCGTAATTTCGAATTTCTTCTCCGTGAGCGTATCTGTGCTTAGGAATATAGCCAGTCTCCTCCAGGAGCGGTAGATAACAGTAACTTTCAACGTCACACATCAGTCCCGGATAGCGATTATAGTACCATGTACCACCAAATCCACCAGCAATATCGACGATTCGAATATCTTCAGGCTTGATACCGGCCTCGACCATACGGATCGCAAATAGAAGTCCGCTGAAGCCTGCACCGAGGATTAGAAGCTTGCAACGGTTGTCCGGGAACATCGATCGAGCGTCTTTGACCGCTGCTGGATCAGCCCAGGGATCATCCAGGAGGTGCTTGTATTTGTCGGAGAGGGAGATGTCGATGAATTGATCGAGACCGTCATCGCGTAGACGCTTGGCGCGCTCCTCGCCGTAGCGTTTCTGAGCTTGTAGGATGTCCACGCCATTAACACCTTCGTCGTGAGAACTCTGGCTGGGTATACCTGCGCCATTGATTGGCGCAATAGGCAATGCAGACATTGTGACTGGAAATAATCAATGAAGTATGAAGATTTCGTGAGAAATTATTGCAATCAAGGTGTAGGAAGTGCCTAATGAGCTATCGACAGCACTGTTGCATTTCGAAAGAGATATATATGTAAGTCTAAGTCCATACATCAACCTTATAAATGTAAGCTTAAGTAATATTCGCGTATATTTCACTTTTACTGGACGCGCATGCTGCAGTATCTCCTGGATCTCGCATCGCATTTCCATTTAAGGTACATTCACGCCTTATCATACAGCAACTGAGGCACGAGTGCTCGTATTCCTCCATCAGACGGAATTCCGCCTTTTGTGTATGATATCGCTCAAAAGATCCCCATTCGTCGCTAATCATCGGTTACACGTAAATATCCTACCGTCAATAATATTCCTGCTTAAGGTAACTTTTATGCCAAGAGAATGCCAAGCTTTAGGGCTACTACAACCTTAGCTTTCTTCATTAATATGAAGGCGCAAAGCTCATAGTGTAGACTGAATTCATACAATGTATCAAAGGCAATTCTTGTTAACAATTTTCCTGATCCAGAAATAGATTTTAGGTTGGATTCTTACAGGGTTTCCAAAAGTCCGATATAATTGGCTTATTCCTAATTATGTAAAAATCGATCGCAAGGGAATACGTTGAAGTAGTTAGACTTGTTGTCTAGATTCTGAATGTACGTAAGAATCGTGCTAATAATAACTAACCCAGATGCATTTTACGTGGCTATCAGGAGCACGTTCAAAACGAGATAGGTCAAAGTGCGAGCTCTTCACGTACTTTTACGTACACTGATTAACAATCACCATCTTGAAAGGGCAAAGATTTCTAGAAGCTCCTAGAGTAGTAGCATAGTTATTTCTATTTTTAAGGTACGCGTCAAGGACCATTCTAACATATTTTTTATCTCAGATAAATAATAGGTTCTGGAAACGAGGGGAAGTGAGCAACGTGACACAAACGTGGCGGCCCATAAAAACTTCGGGAGGAATCATCTTCCCGGAATAGTAACAGTAAGAATTTAGTTCAATTTTCGGCCAGTAGTTGACGAGACGGCACGGGATCCTTCGGCAACTTCCAATTCGTGTCTGCAAGATGCAGCTGATGAGCCGAGCGCCACGCGTAGTCAGCTCCCTTACGAAATTGAGGGTTAGGGCTGCGGACCAGATGCCGGATATTATTAACAATCCTCTTTCTTGTGAACTTCTTATAAGCATGAGAGCGATATCTCATCAGAGAACTGCGGAAATTCGGAGCAGGTCCACAATAAGAATAGTCCGCGAAATTCACCTCAGGAGTTGTGCAGGTGGCTTATCGCTAAATGGTCGCTGATAATGAGGGTATTTGTGTGACACGGAAGATACAATTTCGCGAACGGATAATTGTTTTGTTTTGAAGGATCGCGCAATTTTAGTTTCGATAACCGTCAATTATTATATATTGATCAAAACCTGCGGTTCCTAGCTTTCGCTCTTAAAATCCATGGTACCGATTGTAAGACGTCGGTCATATCAATTTAAAAGGCCCAATGTAAAGCTGACTGCATTCTATCCACAACTATCTCCATTGACCTAGTCGGAACTACTGTTCATTCATTTCAATATTAGCACCACCATCACCAGCATCTCCACTTTCTTTTTAATCATCAATAGCTCCAATGTCTTTAGGAACAGGAACCGTTCCAATCTCTCCGATATCTGAATTTCATGCAGCAAAAAAATGAATGGATCTCATGCAACGGCAGACCCTTGCAAATATGCCCTGTTAGTATATGCATGATATCTTCCCGCTTTTACGACAGCCCATAAGCCATCCTAGCAGAAAGCCGACAGGGTTATTGACAGAGATAACAGTGCGTTTAATGTTGTCCTGCGTGGACGCTTGTCTCTGGTGCTCAAGTATTTGGTCAGTAGAGCACGCTATGAAATTAGACGTAGAGTCGGCCGGGAAATATACCAAGTTTCCTAATCAGCCATTCGGGTGTTATGCATCTACTGAGAAGATGAAGGAGGATATAGTATGCACGTCGTTAAATCCACCATGTTTTTCGTGACGAGGGCAACATGCATTATCAGGTGCATCTTTGGGTTTTTCGTTGCACGAATGGTAAGAATTATAGCTCGGCGTCTTCGGGAATAACAGCAGGGGTTATTTCATTCGAACGGCACCAGAGAGTCAATTCAACGAGGCCACCGTAAGGAATTCTACTCAGCACTACAGGGATCAAGCAACATGACAGCTTTATGCATACCCGAGAACTCGAGAGCTTCATGATGTGTCGGATCCTCTACCTAGCGTACTTGCTCAGTTTGAAATTCAGTTACTCGCGCTCGCTTTCTCGTTCTCGGTTTTTCGCTCTCGCTCTATCCCTAGCGGCACTAAGCTGTGAAGGCCATATTCGTCGCTGTATGCTGCTCGTTTCTAATTATTGAATCCTTTAGCGAAGCTCTTCAATTCCGGATGTGAACATGTCAGCGGCGAAAATTGACTGTGTTCGATTCGCTATTCCGTATAACTGCTCAAGACTCTGCCGTTCCGGAACTTGAATAGCCCTGAGACATGCATCTGGGTGGCTGGATCCCGTATGGAAGTCCACGTTCTTCCATTATATAGAGAATTTCAATAATTCTCATCTATACGGCAAGTCTGTTCTATAATTCAGCATATGATGTGCGAAGAATTAATATTGGAGGGCTCGGGAGACTCCCGTCCCACTTGCCCACAAACATCTAGGATGCCCCGATAGACGTCAGGAGGGACAAAGAGAACGATGGATTGCACATTTTCCAACAGCCGTGACTTTATGGCGGATAGACATGCTAGACGCAATCATTATTCAGGATGAAGGCCCGGAGTGATCAAACCTTGTATCATGTAAATTTCTAATATGGCCAAAAGCTAGTGTTAATGTTCCATGAATCTTGTGAAGTAGTCTCAAGTCGATGCCACATGTGTACACTTCATCAGTATACACCAGATATTCGTCAATATTGTTAGCAAAAGAAGTGGTTAGCAATGAAACCTCCTTTTGGACGCCTCGATATTGGACCTGAGCTTTCTTCTTGTCATTCATTACCGATATAATCTGCGCCGAATCTAGGCCTCCCTAAAATCCACTTCCGCCTTTAGACCAGGGTAGTCGCTGCTCTAACCTGAGCCGAGCTCTGAGCCCCGAGCACCCTGATAAGTCAGCTGGATTATGCTTAGGGGGATCCTCTTCTGGCTCCCTTGGAGAATCGATTACAGTTTCCATGTTGTCTAGATATAAATCCTGTTAATGCTTGCTGGTCTAGAACATAGCCACTTCTTTAAATCTATCAAGATATCGTAATAGTATACGTTCTCGCTCCCCTGCTCTTTTGAACACTATTTTCCACGCTACTCCCTCTTCACCTTCTTTCTCTCTTATCCTTAACGAGTCCCGTAGCCTTGGCTGCGATTTGCTCCTCTAAAAAACCCTCAAAGTTTATTTTCTCCTTCCATCTACATCTCAACAACTCTTCAACTCAGTTCTTCCCTCCTTCCTCCTTCGTTCACCTTTACAATCTCTCTATCGTTGGTCTTAGACCGTGAACTCTCGATAGTTCCGATATCTTCTCCCTGCCCTTGATATCGGCTACGATCCCCTCTTCTGCGAAACACACTCGAAGTTTATCCACTCCTCGCCGCCGTCCATACTCCACCACCCTTCTATAACTCCACTCCTCACACGGGCATCGACTCCTTACAACCGTTGAGCCATGAACTCGATCGACCGTCGTATTGTCTACTACGTTAAGTATCAAACTCAATCATCCTGCATCTCTCTTCGAAACCTCCTCCTTCCCTCCTCTCCCTCACTCTTCCTTGTCTCACTTGTCATCCCTCTTCGCGTCTTCTTGCCGTAGATGCTCTCTAGCCTCCATAAGTGCCTTCCCCAACCTATTCTCCCCCCAATGCTGCCGAAACGACATAGCATGCTTAGCCGTATATCCAATACCCCATACCCTATCCCTTGATGCTGCCTCTACTAGTAACCGATCACTAGTAGCAAGCAGCTTGCCTTTCAATTTTGGATTCTGTCCGAACTTGGCAATGTTACCAGCCACAACCACCACACTCTTAACCTCGTCCCAGCTCGCGTCTGTGAAACCTGCCGTCAACTTGCCTAGGCGTTTTTGCTCCTTCGGGGAGGCAGTTACAAGGACTAGTCTTTGAGTCTCTTTGTCGTGGAATCGGCCGGCTTTGCAGTACATCATGAACTGTTCGGCGCAGGTGAAAGTGATACTCCCCTCGCCGTCGGCGTCGTCTATGGTGTGGCCTATTAGTGAGGACATCTCGGTCTTGCTAACGGTGAAAGTGGAGGGGAACCACTGGCAGAACTCGCCGTATGTGGCATCTGGCATGTAGAAGAAGAGGGGTCCGTCGCTGTTGATTGCATTCTCATGCTGGATTGTATGCGAGCTTGCAGAGATCTTCTTTTGTCGCTCCATTGCGTCTTATCAGGTAATGATCTCCTTGATTTGTTGAATATTTTGTTGGTTTGTGATTAGAGCCATAGCGAGATGGATCGATATTTAAAGGTTTTTCCGGGATTTCAGTCAAATTTCAAATATGGGAGCCCTAATAGTCGGTTCTTGAAGCGAAGTGGGAATGAAGAACTGACCATTAAATCGAAATTATGGAAGGCCGGAAGTAACTAACTTTTGATGTAGTTTCAATGCCTAATTAGGACTACTTCAAGGTCCAATAGGGTTGTGGGGGCATAGGCAACCATAATAGAAATATGCCACTAGGATTCGATTCGCCAAGGTTCATTAATTAGTTCCGGGATTTCAGTTCAGACTGACAGACTGCTTAGAACTTCACCCTTTCCCTTTTCGCAGTGAATTAGCGGCTCATAATTCTTCTTTAGCTCACTCGTGCACGTGATCCACTAGCACTCAGATGCTACCTTAGATGTCACTGGCGCTTGGGGGGGAGTATATCTTTTTAACTCTAACACCTCTTCTCTCTTCTATTTTCACCTCTGAATTCGCAACTCAAGCTTTGGTGAGCCATCGCAATACGATTGAAGCATAACCTTCCTCTACATATTCAAACCACTAAGTCATAAGCTTCTTTTCATCGTGATGTCCGAACACACAAGTCTCGCATCTACAATTCTCGCACCTTTGGACTCTGCCGACCTACGCATTCGTGGCTTGCTAGGCCCTGGCAACACCACTGGATCCCACCGACTTCACAAACGTCGACTGAACCGCTCCAGCGATGAGGAGAACCATGATATCCCCCTGAACGTCTCTCTCTCATCTCCAGCTGCCGACGATGCATTTGCCCTGATTCCTGTGGCCCTCATCTCATACGAAACTCTCGTCTATGTCGGCCTATCTGAAGCAAAGGCTGACGAGCTATGGAACCAATGGACCAACTGGCCCGCTCAGGGACCCCGCCGCGAGACTGATCCCGACGATGGTGGCTTGGTAGTCACTTTCAAAGACTTCCTCATCGGCTCCTTCGAAAACCGGGCTGACGCTGCAGATGACAATGAGCAGGAGTGGCGAGCATGCCTGAACGGGTGTGGTATTGCTCCTGATTTACAGAATTCTATCATGGATCCTCGCTTTAAGCATCTCTGCCTGTCACAATCCTGCCTCTTCTGGGTCAACGACACCGTACAGATGCGCTACGCAGGGCTCGAAGACATTCAGAGATCGTCGCGTGAGCGAGAGATGCAACTGCGGCGGATTGCCACTCGCTCAGGTCATAATCAAGGAGGAAGTGGGCATGGTGGACGACAAGGCGGCCCGAACATTGCTACAGATTCATGGTCTTCAGTCAGCCAAGGTCAACGTTCCGCCTCTGGCTTTCAACAACAGAATACGCCCGGTATTGGCCCGGATATTTGGGGTTCGACAAGTGCCATCGCTGCTCGCAATGCTCCAGGACATACTGTGCTCTTCAAGGGCCTCGATCAGGGTCGCATTGCTGGTCTCTTTGACGAGGCCGGTACCTTGAATCGCATCAGTACTCTTCTAAGCTCAGCACCGAGCGACTTCAGTGGCACTCGATCCCTCTTCTACTTTACACTGGACCACCAGGTGGCAGTGTACTATGCTGCATATGCTAAAAGGCGCGCCAATTGTGAATCTGTCGTCATTGTCTGTCTCTGCATTCCGAATGCCGCCATCGAGAGCCTCTCAGCACCCGATATCCAACGCATTTACTGGCCTAGCAACGAGTGGAAGGAGCTGATTTGGCGCTGCCGTACCGTGAAGTCTCTCCCATCATACCTACGAAAGTATCGACAAGCTATTCTCGTGATCGGTACAATTTCACGGAAACCAGACAGTATCTACTATGCAATGAACTCATGGCAGCAGGTTACGGAGAAATGTCTGCTTCGAGTCGGACCGTCTGGTCAGAACAATCCCACCGTCCAGTATGTTTTCTCAGGAGAAGAAGAGGGAGCTGAGTTTTTGATCGAAAACGGTGCTCGAAACATCAAAGT
Source organism: Proliferodiscus dingleyae (assembly GCA_003988795.1). NCBI lineage: Eukaryota > Fungi > Ascomycota > Leotiomycetes > Helotiales > Lachnaceae > Proliferodiscus > Proliferodiscus dingleyae. Next base: position 766,175 of record QYAK01000014.1, on the reverse strand, counting down.
CTTTCCCTATCCTCAATCAGAGCTTGAGACATGGCTTGCCGCCAATTCTTCATCTAACTAGAGAGGGCAAAGCATAGGTTGAGCTACAAGAAGTCTGAAGGTTTCATCTTTCTAGATATGAGATCAGGTTTCTGGCGCGCCAGGATTTCAGGTGTATTCTCAAGGCTAGGCGGAGAGATCCTGCGAAGCTTTGTGAGCAGCGAGGAACTCGTGGAGTATATGGGCATTGAACTTTAAGAGCAGTCTAAATCACATTAGCGATGAGAAGAGCATAGAGCAATAGACAAATGAAAAGTATTTGAGAATAGGATTGGACTATTAGGTTTTTGGAGCTTTGTTACTACGTCCCGTCTACTAATTTATGGGTGGGCTTTCAGAGCCCATAATATAGGCGTGGCACTAGGCCCAAGCGTACTCTAAAACGGGAACCTAGGCAGAGGGTAAGGCGAGGGTGAGCAGCGCCTGAGCAGAGCGGCGATGGTGACTAACCGCGTTGGAAGGAAGTGAGGTTCAGATTCGATGAGATTACCCATATAATCTGCACCGAATCTTGCCCTCACCAAATTCCATTTCCGTCTTTACACCTGAGCAGCTATTGTTTTAACCCAAACTGTCCCCTAAATTCCGAGCACACGTAGAGTCAACTGGATCATGCTCAAGGGGCCTCTTACTAGCTCCCTCGAAAATTGGCTATGGTTTCTATATTGTCTATATATAGAATATTGCAAATTCCGTTGCCTGTACATAGCCATCTCTTTGAGCCTATCAAGATATGGTAACGGTAGCCGTTCTCGCGCCTCTGTCATACTTATCAAGGATTCTTGTTACAACCGACTTGGATCCCATCCCCGAGCATACTCGCACGTGACTCATCGAGATTATTTCCAAGGGGGAAGTCGGGAGACCCACTGAAGCTCACTAGGGAGGGGGCGCGCTGCTTGCACCTACCTAGCCTTTGGCTTAAAGTAGGTATCCACGTGATAGATACGAATATGATATTTAGTATCCTCGAGATTAGCTAGTCTTGCTGCTGCGTAGCAAGCCTAGCCTCTCTCTCACATGCCTCCTAGTAGGCCTTCCTAATACTTTTACTTTATCTTTGGTTTGTTACATAAGTGTCACATGACTTTAGCTGAACTATACTTATCCTACCAAGCTGTAGAGCACGGCTAAACAACCTTTGGCTAAAGCCAAAGGCAATGCACAGAGATTCGAGCCTGGTGGCATCTTGATGCTCACTAATTTGAATCTTGGGTCCGACTTCTCGAACGAGGCCACCCAGTCCTCCATTTCACTCTCCTTCGAGTTCTGAATCTCTAACATGCAAAGATCCATAGATCTTAATCTAATCTCCACCGAAGTTGGCAGCAGTCCTAGTGGTGGCAGCACATTGTCATTGATAATGATCCGTGCTCCTGGTTTGAGTGCTGGGATCAAATTGCGCAATATCTGAATGCTGTACTTATCGGACCAGTTATGCAAAATCCAGCGGAGGAAGTAGACATTGGCATCTTAAACAGGCTGCTCATCTAAAAAATCATGAGCCATCAAGGAAATACGATCTTTGAGCTCGGCCGGAATGGTGGCGCTATCAAGGACAGAAGGAAGATCTTGTACGATGAGTTTGAGGGAGGGGACATTTTCGGCTAGCTCAAGAGAGACAAATTCATGAGAGCCACCAATATCAACTATTGTGGCGTTTCCGAGAGATGCCCAGTCAAATCCAACAACTTTTTGCTTGAGGTCGAATCCAGCGCCTTCGGCAAAAGGTTTCAAGGCACTCCCAAATGTCTGGCACGTTCAGGATGCTGAGAAAGCTCCAGATATATCGATCTCTCGGTGTTGTTTGCCAATGCAAACCCCTGAATCTTGTGAGTCTTGAATCAAAATGCATGATGAAAGGTACTCATACAGTCTTGCTGGGCTCCTGTGAACCTGGATACTTGACCATAGCAGCTATTGTCTGCGAAGCCGACTGCCATAGCTTGTCGGAACATGCAGCGGCCCAGTCAGACATCACCTGGTCCTCAGCGAGCAATCTTGACACTGCGTTATGGCGAATTTTGCCTGTTTGAGGCTTCTCGAAGATGCCCTTCGTGAAGCCGTGACGAATGAAGCGACGGGCATCTGTTACATCCAAGCCGCTCTTCTTGGCTACATCCTCGTACGAAGCTTCCTCAAGGACAGGGAATGTGGATGTCAGCCTAAATCGTGAGATAGCTTGCAGACTGATCAATTCATTGTGCTTTCATTCAACTCGTCAGCTTTGGGTCTGGATGTCTCGATCTTCAAATGAAACTTTCGTGCCTGGAAAGTCATCAAATAGTCTGATGGCCCAAGCATAAGATTGCGAAGTTTGGAACTGGCCTCGATAACGGCTATACGTGCAGCTTCGATGTCTGCAGCATCGGTTGGAATCATAGACTTGGACGGTCCATCGACGGCGAAGGACAGATTAGGTAGCTTGTTTTCAGCAAGGTAGGCATCTACCTTAGCCGTATTTTCCGCAATCACATTAGCCAATTGCGAAATTTCTGAAGTAGCCATGATTACTTTCACTATGCTCTGCCAAATAAGAACTTTATATATAAGAAAAAAGAAGAGCTAGAGCGTTAAAAATGGAAAGTACGAGCTGGATAATGCTAGGCAAGGCTGAGAAGATGGTGGGGCTGCAGTATCGATGTTCACCTGGTGAGTTTTACCGCGTAATTTAGTATCAGTGGAGGGTTGTGAATACTCTCCAGTACCTAGACACCCTATCTCGATCTTAGTTTCTCAAATTTGCAGCCACCATAAACAACAAATACAGATTACATGAGGAAAAGTGAAGCTGAGGCATATGCATGTGCATGTTATTGGTCATATATGTGACACAACTTCAAGCAACCAACTAGGCGCATTGCATCGTTACACACTCTAATTGAACTCTTCAGACATTACGAAACTATCGAGAACATATCTACAATATCCTATTCCATGACTAGAGGTATATTTTCAAGCTTAGTTCATCCAAGCCGGCTTTTTCTTACACTTCCACAACTACACTCTCTAGATACTACTAATGTCACTTATATATACATCAGATAGATCAGGCTCGGGACTGATGAACGTTGTTCTAGACTATAATTCTACTATCCGTATGCTTTGTGTGCATTACGTTACCCTTCTCAACCGTGGTCACAAAGGCATACTTTCCTCCCTCTGGGAATCGTAACACATGTTCGTAATACCACGCCGCGTAATAGTAATTATGTCGACGATGCTCTCGTCTCGTGCAAGTATATCCCTTATGCCAATTCTAACATTTTCGTTCCATGGGCACCTCACTTAGCTTCTTCAAACGAGGCAACCCACACATCCATAGTCCTCACCTTCTCCCCGTTTAGTTTTCCCGCCGCTGTGAGAACAGCATCCCTAGCCGTTTCAACTACAGTTCTCATTCTCGCATCCTGAACGTACTCCTCAATCTCCTTCAAAAATCCGATCCCCTTCACCGTACCGACCTCCCAACTCCCGTCCAGGAGTCCAACCTCTGGCACCAGCATATCCCCCTCGCCTTTACAGACCCAGCCTGCCTGCCGCGCAACCTCTTTTATTGCCCTCGGACTCAACGGCGTCTTCACATTCTGACTGCTATCCTCTCTATAGGCCTCCAACACCGCCCTCGCCAACACCGCCAACACATGTGGTACTGCTTCTCTCTCGCTAGCATGCAGCGCATATTCCGCTATACAGATCCTTTCCACTCTGCCCTTCAACTTCCTCAATATACCACCTAGCACCTCGGGCGTAGCAAAATACCATATGCAATGCGCCAACACCGCCACATCCCACTGCTCGTCCTCTCTAGTGCTCTCTAGGAATCCCTCTGGCGTATCCTGATGCCAACTCACACTCTCGCCCACGGCGCTAGCACTAATGTGCGCTTGAGCCTGCCCGAGCGTGAAGGGCGCTCCGTAGTCCAAGGATCCCGGGTCCACGGCGTCGACGCGGCCCTCAGGGCCGACGACGTGCGCGAGGACCGCGGTGGCATTGCCTTGGCCGCACCCGAGCTCCAGGATGCGGGAGCCGCGACGTAGCGACCAGAGATTGCTCAGGTGTATGCGGTGGACAGCTTGGGCGAGTTCCACTTCCGGGTGCTTGGGATCTTGAATTGAGTAAGCTGCGATCGTGGACGCGGCGGATATCGGCAGGGTGGTATTCGCCATTTTGGATGACAATCGTGTGGCAGTAGGGCATATGTAAAGCACAGAAGTTTGAGAAATTGAAAGCCGAGAGGTTGTGTCAATTCAATGGTTCTGTTGGTATTAATTCAGTTGTGAATTTGGAGAGCTGCGCGCCCTCAATTGAAGCTGTTATCTGATGTTGGACGATCGTATAGAGTAGCGTTGTTTCTATCCGCTTTACCCCAATCCGCCTAAAACCGTGATTGCGACCTGGTAAATGGAGTATTGACGAGTCGCAAGATGCGAGTGAGTCATTTTATGGGGAGTTTTGGAGTATATAATGCAAGGCGCTTAATGTTTAGTCAAAGTAGCTTTTTCTCCACTACAGATGACTCATCCTTCGACATGGACTTGTTGTACCTAGAATTTATTCTCTACTATACTCATGTCGTCTTGCTGCGATAGCAGAAATTAAATTTGATACCAATTTTTGTCCCGTAAAGCGATCATGTCGTTGCGCGCCAGTGTATCACGATAGAGGATAACATCCAATACAGCTTTGCCGCCCCCACTCAAGTAAAAGATCAATCATAACGCCATCGCAGTTGGTGGCAGCAATCCCGAGTATGCCGATATTGCGTCCATTGGGAGCTCAGCACCTCGTTTAAGAATTAAGGTTGCCATCTCCAGGTTCGTATTATCGACTGCCGTTCTCAGAGCACCTTTGAAAATGCCATTTTGATCATTCGCATTGACTAGAAAGTGAGTTCTATCGTCAAAAAAACTGGGGCGGGGTTCGGTAGCAGCGGTGCTTTGAAGAAGCACCAATTAAATTGGCTCAATATTTCAGGACGACTACTAGCTTTTCCCAATAATCATACAAATTCGTTAACATTCCATGATCTCTCTTCATTGCTCGAGACACCGGGTGGAGGCTTTTCGCGTATCCGTCTCTCAAGCTTAGCCATTTTCTTCAGTGTCTTCCTTGTTCCCCTTCCATTAATATATTGCAGCGTTTCTGTAGCTCGTTGCTCTAAGTTATAAGGATCTACAAGAGCCGAATTCCAGAGCGCCCTTAGTCCAGTGAATTCTACGAAAAATTTGATTGGAATGATGATAACCCAGAGGCCTGCCGCACGAGCCCAGATTCTGGCTGCCGGTACGAATGCTATAGACAGGGAAATAACGATAATGGTTGCGGAGAGGGAGACTACACATCTGTTGGTACACTTTCATTTGATAATTATCGGAAGTAACTTACACATCCATACCATCTGCTCACTTATGTGCATGAGACTAGAATCCCCATTTATCTCTTTGTTGTTCATGCCAAAGACAGCAGCGAAGAAGTTGAGGGGCAACTATCTAGTTAATATTTAGGCATTTTGATGAGGATAACTCACTTACAAACAGAATTGTAACAACAGTGAACAGCATGATTGCTCGCCCTTGCTCGAGAGTGACCATTGAGCTTTTCAATGCAATGACACCTGCTTGCTGTTGCTTCAAGGCCAGAACGTCTTGAATCTGCAGCAGTTAGTACTAATTATCAAGACCAAACATCAATATAAGATACCTGACGACTTATTCGAACCGTGACTTCTTCAAGCTCTAAGATCTCCGACTTGCGGCTCTTAAGGAGGTCCAGAATATTGTTCGCTAGCTGAAGGGTGCTCATCGGCATCTGTTGTCCGTTCCAGTTCGGAGGTAATTCTGTCCATAATGATTCTTTATAGTTTGGATATTGACTTGTCTCTTCCCCAAGTTGCTTTGTCTCTTCCATGAGATTCACAATTGTCTTTCTTAATTGTTTTAGCTCATTCTGTGATTCTCCCATTATATCTTGTATCGCATTCCTAAATACAGTCACTACCGTTAACTGTTGATTGTAAATATTGATCATCATCCTCAATTCGTCTGCAATATCGTCTGACTCCCTAAGTAGAGTCCCTTCGGCACCGATATCAAGGTACCGAGTGCCACTAGTAGGGCTAGGAGCCGGAAAGGCTGATGTGAACCTCGTTTGCCTCCAGAAGCTTTCAGAGGCGATAAGTTGGAGCTCACCCTATAAAGTAAGATAATGCTTGCAGAACATCCTGCAGTCTCTAACTTACAACGTTACCTATAGCAGATGAAAAAAGATCCATAACTTCAGGCCGTTGGTCTAAAGGTTTGGTTCGGTCGAAGAAAACACGCGAGCATTGATCGATAATCATAAGGGCTAGAAATAGTCACTATAGGCCGCCAGGAATGAACGACTTTGCATTGGTGACTCACCTAGCTCATATATCGAGTTTATTTCACCATTACGGAGGTTTGATAACCGATCCCTAAGACTCTTGTGGACTCCTGAAGGGTCGGGTTTGTTCCGGCCCACCCTCCGGGGAAATGCCGTTACGATTGTGTCTGGGATTTTTTTTAGCTGTCTTTATGATTGAACCACCCAATTATACAATTGGCTTACTGTCATCTAAGATCCACATCCATAATTGGTCGACCATAACGATTCGAGAACTACCAGCCAGAGGGCCGCTCCTTCCCGATCGCGTTTCACGGCAAACGACTTGATCTTTATCACGGATGCCTGTATCACTAGACATCGAGGAAGATGCCTGATCTAGAGTCCGCCGTAGATGCAGTGGCGAATCTCCATTGAGATTCATGCGTATAAGACGCTCATCTGCTTGATAATTCATGGCGTCTGCAACTTTGGCAACTGTGAGTAAGTACTCCCCTAATTTAGATCTTTTCCATCTCGGCCGCCTTCGTGTCTTTTGGATTAAATCCGTCCTCCAGGTCTTTTGAGCGGGCGCGACCGTGGCATCAAATATTTCATCCACGATACGATCTATCTTAACCCTTCTATTATCAGTTTCCCAATGTAGATAGGGCAACTAAAAAGTTAGCCGCTATGTATGTATAGCTCAAGAATTAGAACAAACAAATATAGCAAAATCCTTAGTCCAATTCCTGCGAACGCTTGAAGACTCCCTTCCGCCGCCCCCTGGTTGGAAGTCTCTCATTGTGTAGTCGTCCTCATTATCTAGGACCTTAATTAGTAAACAAAGATAGCCTTTTAATTAAAACCGTTAAAGTACCTGTTGATATTTGACAAAATCGTGATCTCATGTGGCGAGTTCGGACTGAAGCTTTTCCAATCCCGCTCTGGTATATTTGACCCCGCCAAAATTCTCGACTCAAAATTCTTTCCGCCTTTGTCCTCCTACGGGATGGCTTGACATTATCATCTCCCTTAGCTTCATCAGACTCATTACAAAATCGTGCCATAAGTCTCTAAGATTGCCATTAGCAGGTGAGCCAGGCACAATGTTATGCTGAGTAGGTCTTTACCTCAATCCAACGCATGTTATTGCTTGGTAGGTGGAAGTATCGAAGGTATCCTTGAGGGCAACGTTCTGAAATAGGGTTATCCTTGTCCTCATTTAGCAGATCCGCTACAGTCATTTTCTGGTTTGGATACCGTCCTGAGCATTTGGGATGATCTGAACTATATCCATCATAGTACCCGGAGTATCCACGCTTAAAATATATCACGTTTGCCTTGAATCCATATTCCAGCGGTTCATGCTTCACCCCAAATTCAACATAGTCTTGGGAATCCTCTCGTCCTTCCATGTATGCCATCCTCTCCAAAATGGCTACATCGTCTTCAACTTTTCGTCCTCTCCCTGGGCGGTAATGGAATGGTGTGTCCCTCACAGCTTTTATATACCTTTCACAGTTGTCTCTTACTTCAGTTTTCCATTCTTTGCGAGTTCGAATTAAGTCTTCCATCAACGCTTTCTTGTCTTCGTATGTGAAAAACAATCTCCTGACATGATGGATTCGTCTCTCTTCATGTCCGACACGCACCAGCTTAATTTCATCAAGATGCGACATGAACTTGTCACGATGGGCAAAGCGAAGGCTGAGATACGTGTTTACTAGATCCCTATAGTGTTTCCAAGGCTCCTCTGCAAATGCAATAGGCTCCTTGCATCTAGGGTCTGCAAATTGCATGTCGATATATGCATCATGACGACCAACTGGGTCGTCAGTGGCCATGGCGATCCGACCAAAAATATCGGTATTGATGTTGATTTTGAAACAAAGAAAATCTCACACTAAGAAGATATTTGTGGTAGAATACGAGTGAAATATAAGAATGGGAGGTGAAGCCCCTCAGCCGCTCTTCTGCACAGCCTTTACAAAATCGTACGACATTTAAACGTGGGCAGTGCGAACACCAATGATATGCTAACTCCTAACCACATTAGGTTTTGCGGTGCATAATTTGCAAGCCTCTTCTTCACGAACCCACCGTCTATTATAACCATTCTAAATCGCTGCCCATTCCGTCCTGACATCTTGTATGGTAGTTTCATTCAATCACGCCTTGAGCGCATACTCTTGGCGCTCGGTAGCAGCAAAACTTAAGAATTAGGTTTTCTGCCCCGCTGCGATCCTAGCAGAATTGAACACGTCGTCATGAACTCGCAAGTATTAGAGCGGTAACGAGTTTATTAAGACATAGAATAGCTAATCCGGTGCCATCCTTAGCCTTGACAATTTCTTCACTATCAAATTGCGAGATTCTTCCAACCGCTAGCTTCGTCAATCTCCTTAACTTGACCCGTATCCATATTACTCGCGTCCAACGATCTTCTTCCGATAATCCTATACCAAGACTTTATCGGAAGACGACTTGGTAGAGAGAGATTATACTAGTCGGACGAAAGTCTCGAGGGAAGATGGGGAAATGTAGTCTTCGAGGCCGAATACAATGCGCGTCTAAGAGACTATTGCTCTCGAGCATGTTTAAGGTAATCCCCCTATGTGTCAGAGGGAATCTATACAGGCAACAACGTGCAAAGAATTCAGGGGCCGAGGACAAGCCAACCGGTACAGAGTATGATATTACCGTACGCATGGGGACTCTTGATCGTTGATTCGCCAGTTTCAAAATCTAGAGTATGTTATTCTAAGAAGTTATAAATATCTTCAAAAAACAATCCTAGGCTGTTGAAAGGCAAGTCCAGATGACGAAAATAATCCCGATCGTGGACCTCACTTACAGAAAAGGAGCTGAGCCTCAGAAACAGGAAGTGACGACCCACAGACCTAACGACAAATCTTTTCTTGGACTGTCTTCATTACATTTTCACCGCTCTCGAAACATATATCTTGTTTCGTATTGTTTCCAGGTCATTCTTAAACCACATGATTGTAATACATTATGCCCAACGCTTAAGGCCGTAAGCCTGAGGCCTTTACGTGGCTTGTTACATGAGAGAAACAATTGCTTCGCCATATAATATTTCGAGAATTCAACCAACCGTAGATTGATGCTAACTTGTTTGAAACATATGCAAGGCCGCACTTTGGCCAATAATACATGTTATTTGATAGCAGGATGAATTCTTGCGGGTCGAAGTCTCGGGGCGTCCCCTCGGGTAAGAATGTTGCAAGTCGCGCCCTTCATTCAACACGAGTTTCTCAGCTGGGGAGAAAGCTGAAACGGTCGCATTGGTATTTGGTACTATGGGATTATACAGCTTATGCTGACTCCACCACAAATCTATCTAAGGCTATACATAATTGCTGCAGAGGACCCATGGCTACCTACGGCGATTCTCCAACGAGCTGCTTTGAATACTGTAACGCCTTAAACGCTGGTATCTTCGAATCAAACAACCCACCGACAACCAAGCTCAATCTCTGCTTGACTGACGCGTTAATAAGCAATAGCCATTCAAGCGATGTCATTTATTTCTATCGTTTACCTAATGTTACAAATGATGCGAGAAGGAAGCACATAAGCTGGAAATTACTAGTAGGTATAGGATTGATGACTTGCGGCGGAATTTTGCTGTGGAATATTCGTTATCTTGCGCTGGGAAAGATAATGTGCATTTCCGTTAATAGCCTGTGTATACTAACCTACCTGAAGTGAGACGAGTTCTCAGAGACTTGATACTTTAGGGCTCTCCATTCAGAAAACATAAGCTTTGAGAAACAGCGCAAATATGTATTCATCTCAGAAATCACATAACTTCACAAAAGTACTCCAGCTCCACTCACTCCAAGAGCCGTGCATGGCCCTGGTCCAGGAGTCGTGGCGCCATTTATCAGACCAATTAGCATTTTCTGTATCCTTTGTGAATTTGTAGTGCGACCCAGCAAACCTTTATGGCATCAATTTTTGAGCTTCTTCAGTATGTCCATAAAGACTCGCGTTATAATCGGAAGTAGAACTAGTAGACGTCCGTCATAGTAGGCACATAGGCTCTTTGAAAACTAGAATCCGCTCGCATTCAGATTTATTACAAGTAGTTCTCGGACCAAACTATTCTAACGTAACGCAAATACTGTCTTGATAGACCCAATAATTAAAATTGATCAAGTCAAAACATTTAATAAACGTCTAGTTGGTTAACTGCGAAAACCTTGAGATGAGACGGTTTATTTATATTGAAAAAAAAAAATACTATCCGTAACATCATCTGCTGAAAATAGAGTTTCGTAACTGCAAAATCATCCAATGCATAATCAGTTAATTAACAAGTTGATTGATGTTTTTAATCTGATATTCTTCAATAAATTAATCATAAACCCTTAAAAATCGCCCTTACCTCTGCTCAGCCCGGATTAAGATAAATTCAATGTTGAAAACGAATTTATCTGTTCATTAATTGGGCTCGATTATACTTTTGTCAACAGAGTATGCTCCTATTGTCTACCTGTAAAGCTTCAGTTTATTTCATTATTCAGTCTGAATGTGCTTCTAGATACCAATAGAAAAGACTGTTCTTCATCTAACGCAATCTAGCTATACGATGATTCATGGTACGTATGTAACTCCCTTAGTCCGAAAAGGTATCCTGTCATGATCTGGCGTCGTCCGGCTTATAATTTAAACTCCCTTGGTGGAAGTTTGCTTGAGTAAGGGTGTCGCTAGGTGCAACATCTGTATGGCCAGACGCCGTTATGTGGGACGACCTGGAAGGCAGTAGTTTCATTCTAGCTGAATCTGAATTAAGGCCTATCTTGTGCACCTTTTTGATATGTTCGTGAACTTTATCTTTTCGGTGGAACTGACGCTCACAAACGGGGCAGCTGACAGGAATGGATCGTTTATGCACGCTTCTCACATGACGCCGCATGTCGCTCTTTCGTTGAAATCCACGTAAGCAATCGGTGACTTCACAGGGGATAGAGCTTTAGAAATAGATTAGTTGAGATATTGTAGGAGAGCTATGAAAGGCCTACCATTCTTTCCTAATCGTAGACGGAGGCTCAGGCATACATCGAGACATGCCAGGAGAATCACGTAGAATCCTGCAACTTTGCTGCGAATTCGAATATGAAGCTGTCTGATTTGAGTCAAGCAGATCTTTCGGAAATGTGATCTCTGGTAGCTCCAGGGCAAGGAAGTCGTACGGCCGATTACGAAGTGCTGGGCTATCCTTCCATATTGACGCCGGGTCGAAGAATTCCAAGTCCGTCATGGAACCGATGAAGTCATTCTCTATCGACGGTAGTGGCCAGTCACGATGTTGACTTTCAAGTTCATGAGAAGTGTGTTCTTCTGCTAGCTGTGACTGCGACTCCAAAGCTAAGGCTGGGCCTAAGACGTCATGAGTGTAGCGACAGTGCTGTTGCAGAGCCTTGGGTGTTCTAAAAGCGGTTATTCTAAGGCCGGGTGGAGGCTGCGACGAAAATATGCAACCAGTTATAGGACAAACATGAGCTCCGATTCTTTGGAGCTCTTCTCCACCCACTTGGAGCTTTTCTTCGCTCTGTATTGTCAAATACAATTCTCCGATATCATCCATGTGCCATAGCTTTGTTTTGTGTGTATTGTAGTCCGAAGACTGTATAGACCGTCGATGTTGAAGGCCTGCATCGTCACCTTCGTCCATAGTCCAAAATTCGAAGAAAATCGTTATCGACATAGAATTCGTGCCCCATATTCTGCTGCCCGGCCGCCTAGCACGATCGTTCGCCGAATGCGGCCCATAGTGACCGTAGTCCTTTATGTGCTCTTTTACTTGGTCTGACCTCGAAAAGCTCTTCTTTTCTTGATTTGTACTTGCATACTTGCAACCATCTACAGTGCAGTGGTAGTATTTATTTGGTAAGTTCGTATCACTATGAAATATTTGCCTGTGCCGGTCAAGGTGTTGACGTTGAGCGAATGTCTTGGAGCACTCTGCGACTGCACACTTGTGGGGCTTCTCGTGGGACGTTCGATGCTTACTGTATTCATGTTAATAGAACGGTGCGAAAAATAAGAGGGGTAGCACTAACTTTAGCTTCGAAAGGCTGGGGAAAACGAGACGGCATGTATCGCACGGTAGGCCTTCGTCGATTGAGTCGCCAATTTCCTTGTTGCTCAGATGGTTGGCGGAGCTTTCATGGGTCATATCGCTAAGCATGTCGAGAAATGGACCTAAGTCTGTAGTGATTTATGTAAAATGTCGTTATCGTCGTCGGCAAATCGGTAAATGCCCAACAAGGCTAGGAGGCGCGTATGTTACGCTAATCAATATGCACAGCCTTACAAGGTATATGCTCAGTCAACCGAGGCCATGTTACACCACGCGGAGCCGTCATCAGTATGATATCGCAGCCTGATTCTCGTAAGATCGAAGGTGACAATATCTATGACTGGTCTACAAGACTGCTGTGTTTACAGAAGATTCGTTAATCGTTATTTTCCTCCTTTTGCGCCTGCGTGTATCTTGGTGCCCTGCACAAATTAATCCTGTGCCAAATTACAGTGAAAAGAATCAACTCCTTGCATGTTGTAAATTTCCCAAAAATGTGACAAGAACAGCACAATAGGTCGCTGTTCCAATAAATATCTCTTGCGCTCCTGCGTCCGTGAAGAATGACACCATGACAGAAAAGACAAACACAAATGCAAGCACAACAACCGCCATGCTCACTCGACTCATCGAAGTGAGAAAGAAGAGGATGACTGGAAGTAGAAGCACTCCTACTGCGAAGAGAACGGCAATAAACCGAGCATATATGGCAATACGGGTTGTAGAAAAATATTCCACCGAGGAGTCTTCTGTAGTATGTGGCGGCTCTACAATCTTGAAAAGTCTCTGTATTTTGACCGTATATGCTTTAGTATGGTGGTATACCGAATTAGATATGAAGGAGATTCAAAGGCGACCAACCTTGAGTAAGGAATTCGGTCTGGCATCTAGATGACTTCGTATGAATTTTTCAATCCGGTTCCGCCGTGGAGAACGGAGCGACACGTAGTCCTCGGGATAAAATATCCAGTCGAACTCATGATCATCCAACGGCTTATTTCCCCAGATCCATTTGAACACGCTATTGTGGTCCCTTTTAGGTGTCTCATCGAGGGTCTTGAGTCTCTGATGATTGAGCAGTAGAGCATCTACGAATCGCAGAGTTAAGCGCAAGCGTTGCTAAGTGAAGGCCAATTAGCCGCAGACAGGATCCATACCATATGCGTTCACTTCCTTCTCTAGTCGTTCCAGTAAGGTTCGCTTTGTGGTGTCAAAGCCCTCTTCATGGTACCGATTTTTCAGCCGCCATGCAGTAGAAGCACCACCTGCTTCGTCCTTGGCATCTAAATCACACAGCTGTTGCTCCATATCGGTGATGTTACTCTGATGGGCGATTAGCAGTCTAGAATGACATTGCCCGAACCTTCTGTAGATGCCAAAAGAATCACAGCTCTCCAAAAATGCTGCTACTCTTGGCCAGCCATCGGGATACTTTTCATCTGTCGGAGATCTCTCAGCGGGAGGTCCAAAATCATTCTCAAGACGCGCATTTAGAGTTGTTACGTACAGCATTGGTAATTAAATTTGTTGTAGCCTGCTTGGTAATCATCACGATGATCGCCCAACGCCGAAGTTGATCGAGATGATAGATAGAAGAAACTGACGAGCCAGTGCAGAACAATGCTGCACCTAGCTCTCCACGTACTCGGATGAGGCGGTGGCTCTAGAAGCTGCATGTGAGGTCTCAATAGTGGGTAGTGATTCGATCTAGTTACCTTGACATGAAGGTGATGGGATAGATTTATCAGTCAAGCTCAGCTCGCACGCGGCTCTATCTACCCCTCTCAGAGTACTATCGGAACTGTGTAGTGAATGTCTGTTCAAGGAAACCTTTCTCATGGTCGATGGTCCCTCAGCCTTCGGAAAACTCTTTCCAGCATGACATCCCCTCTCAGCCTGATCATATGGGTCAGCGCAAGACTTGACAGAAGACGAATGATTTCGTTGCACGGCCATGGTCGAGCCTCGGAGTATCTCCCCGTTTGCGCAGATCCTTTCACCATACAGTAACATAAATTGTGAATGAAAGTCTGACACGAGAGAAGCTGCGTGAAGACATCCTTTTGAAAGTATAAATCTTGGATCAACGGCTTCGAACTCCGGTCAGTGTCAAGGCAGATTTCGTTCTAAACGGTACAAACCATACCTAACGCCCGATCCAAAAGCTGACAAGCTACGCCATGCATCGAATTCATAGGAAGTGCATCAGGTACGTTGAGCCCCTGAATGAGCGCGAGGGGCAGCACCGTATGTATAGTCACGTGACAATCGGCAACATAAGGGGAGAAGAGTGAGCAGAATGACCACCAGCCCCTTTCCTGGGTCTGGTGTGGATACATTTTGACTCATCCTAGCTGTCAGGATCCATCCTGAGATCCATCCTGTGGCATGTGAGCCCTTCGACTAGGACGGACCTTCAGGTGCCTGATGATTGGCTTATATCCCTGCAGATCCATCCTGAATTTTACCCCTTCGCCCTCTCTTGTAATTTCTGCAGCACAACATGCACCAGAGTACAAAAAAAGCGGGGAGGGTGAATTACTTAACACACCTATGACTGGCTAGACATTGTCGCTTCTGAACAGAATGTAGCCAATTAAACGTCAAGAGATAGTTTCGGTGAGACGAGTTTTGATCAGAAATGCGGCTCAACTGCGCTCTCGACTTTCGGGCAAGGCTTTGACTGAACTTATAAAAGTGGCTAGATATATCTCTTGCTAATCTGAATCTTATATGAATAATATCGCTTGAAGTGTTTGATGTTATACAAAGTAATTTTTCTTTTGTTTTTTTAGACACTGCATAGGAAACACCAAGCGAGACCAAACACTGGCTTAGTTGCGAAGAAACTTGTCCTCTGTGTTGTACTTGCCAACGAACCTTGGCCGACACTGTACTGGAAGCCCCGAAATCTTGTTCTTCAAGGACTTAAACAGCTGTTGCTCCCCTAGCACGGCTCCATGTTCACCGACTAAAGTTCTTGAATGCCGTTTCTGAATATGATGCATCCACAAGTACCAGACCGAGAAAGAATGCCCGATACGTGCCTATAGAGAAGATGACGCTACCAGACGACTGCGAAGGCCTTGAATGTTTATTTATATCTAAGTATATCCCAACATTTGAGTGTTCAATATATTGCACGCTCGACTTCGAAAGCTAATGCGCAATAGGGACTGGACAATATCGAGCCATCACTTGACCCCAGCCGGATCATCACAAATTCCCTCACGATCTACAGCGCTCTCGCCTTGGATCAATCTACATTCTCTCCGGGTATCTAGGAAATTGAAATAATACCTCTCAATATAGCAACAACATTAAAGAGCCCAATATCACTCACTGCAACACAAACATAAAACGCTTAACGCATGAACATGGGACGGTTAGGAGAGAATAGCAATCGACCATGGTCAACTTTCCTTGACCAATGTGCGGTCACATATCCAAGTTGGCAGAGGCATCTCGAGATCGTGTACCCGACAGCTGTCTCAGGCGCGAAGCATGCCGTCTATGATCTCCAAAGGGATGATTATCCCGAAACCATGCGCTCCGGTGTAGTTTGACTGGGTCATGAAGGGTGCCAACTTCTCAGCGGTTGCTAGGCTCAGAGTGTATCTGAACCTTCGTAGGAGGTATGAACACTCTAGTCAGAAATCACTGGTTCGAAACTGCGAATGCCTCCCATCTTATTATACCTTGACGTACCCGTCGATACATTGTCTACACCGCGGTGTCACTGAACACTGACATACCACCAGCAGAGATCTCCCACTAGCTTTAAACATACCGTCCAGCTTCGATGTTCCATGAAAAGACGCAGTATAGCGAGCGTCGATGATTCGTCAGCAAGATATTCGCAAGTACAGCATTATAAATCGCAGCTGGGTTCGTGCGTAGAATCCGGCCTTTTCATCCAGCCGTGCGACCTCGGCCAGGCACCATCTTGCGGAGAAATGACTTTTCGCTCTACTGTGACTAACGGAGGTGTTGCGTAGCCGCAGCACACAAGAAAAACGAGCAAGAGCACCGACGGCCCACGAACTCTCGAGGATCCCCATTCTGCTCTGCGTATTGCGGAATGCAAATTACGATCGGGGTGTGAAAATGTAGATGTGACTGGGAGAGGGTGACGGGGTGACGGGGTGACGGGGTGACGGAGTGAGAGCAGAAAGCCCGAACGTATGAGCTTGAAACATGAAACATGCGCCAAGCAAATAGCGAAGTCTTCTGTGTTGTTCTTGCGGAACTCCATTGTCGAGTAGGCCAGGTGGCAGGCCCGTGACTGGGCCCAGCTACCTATCCAGGTACAGGTACCCCACTGGGCGGATCATCATTGGACGCCCCAACCCTGACGGATCAGCAGATTGGCGGAGAATAGGCCATTAGGGAATAGCGCACAAGCAATTAGGAACACAATCGTTACGGGAGAGCACTGCCCATGGCTGGCTGGAGCTTGCCACGGTCATACCACTGGCATTGTCAGTTGCCAGCGTCTTCGCACGTACTCGGCGTCAACCGAAAGGGAGGGGGGAGAGAGACAGGGGAGAGAGAAAGAAAGAGAGGGAGAGAGAGCATGAGAAAGAGAGAGAAAAACACAGACAAGTCCGCGCAACGCAAGCCTAATCCCACGAGACATATGACTAGGAGATGGAAACGCGGGCGCGGACTGGACGAACAGGTGGAGTCGAGCGCATCTTGAACCTTCCACGCTCGCTTTCCCATCCAGCCAGGTTACGGTTATTGTCAATGGGCTCTCTCGCTAACGCTCCATACCACAGTTCGTCAAACACTCACCACTTCACAGCGCTACTCGATTGGACATTGTGAACCCCACTAGACTTGATCTCCAGGGTTCCAAGTGGCCAACGATGGCAATTACAATGGCAATGGCAGCACCACCAGAAGCCCGGGTAGCGGGGAGCTACATGCTTCGATTGACTTCTAAAAAACTATGCGCAGCATAGCGACACAATCCACAATCCATTATCTCCCTCCTGCTCCTGCTCTCCACGATTTCAATTCAAGAGAAGCTCTCGACGCACGGAAGACACCAGTTTTCAACAGACATGACTGCACGCGACGAATCCTCCAAGGAGCGTAAGGAGCGTAAGGTCTCCAAGAAGCCCAAGAAGCCCCTTGGTTCTTCGGTCGGTACCCCGGAATGCCTAGGAGCTTCGAGGCATTTGCTAAACATTATATACACAGTCTAGCAGCCGACGCTCCAAAGACCCGTACAATGGGATCCCTAAGCGCAAGGAAGGCGTGGTGAGAGACGCGCCAGTAGTCAAGCCTGTATGACTTTTGCTTGTATACCTGAGTTCCTCAAGTACTGATTGACCTGTCGCCGTCAGGGCACGATCTCGAGACCTCCAAAGCAGGAACCCGACGAGCAGCCCGACGAGGAGCTCTAACAAGTCTGAGTTCCGGCTTAAGCAAGACTCGTTGCAAAGAGATTCTATGATGTGCAACATCAGTTGCAGTTCAATTTGATTTGGCTAGCATCTGCGGAGTCCTTGCATCGCCGGTTGCTACTCTATGTCTATGTATGTGTGTGCATACATTGGCAGTATGGTCATGGTTATGGTGTTTGACGAACTTAATAAATAGTTTAACAGATACTGGAGAGAACCTGTCTTTCAATAGTGTAAACCATAGATGGCTTGTTCCGGGCGGTAGATAGTTTGCCACAGCGTAAGATGAAATTCTTATAAATTTCCCCATCCCCAGTGTGTGACACTCGACAACGTAATCTTGGTGAAAATTTCCCTGCTCGCCACGCTCGTTGTTCGCACCTACGTTTCTCTTGTTCAACCGACATCGGGTAATCAATCAAGGACATGCGATAGCGGACAATCATGGTCGTGCAAGAGGGCCGAAGCCTGCACGCATACATCAAACCGATGCCACTGCTCTCTTCCTTCGGCCCACTCCGCCCGTCGCGAACCAGGAGCCCTCATGTTACTCAACATCTCGACTGATTGCCAACATTTAGGTGAATTCTGGACACCGGAAAAAAAAATCAGCCTTGCAGCAGAGATGATAGAACCGAGGCAACAATGCCCTGCCCTGTTCAGAATCCCACGTCCGTCTTATAGGCTTATCTCGGACGCACACCCACCCAACCCACGCCACGCCCACGCCCACGCCCCCAGAGGTAATATACCTACAAGGGTTTTCCGCATGATACCGACCGTACATCGCAGCCTCGCAGACATGCGATGTGCCAATGCTTGTCGCGATTTCATCCTTGTCATATTGCGCCACTCATCCTTGAATATTTAATCATGGATAGCGAGGCAAGAAGTCGAAGACGGTCTAAAATGTATAAAAGGCAACTAGGAGTAAGCCGATGCTCCTGATGAGATCGGAACCTTAGATGCCAATTCCGCAGAGGCTGAAAATGAGCTTGTTCTTTCTTCGCGGGGCCACAATTCGTCACAATTCCACGCGCTTTTCTCCAACTAAGTTATGTCCTATCCGGAGGGGTTAAATCCTTGGTGCTTGCCTTGATTACGTCTCCCCACGTATATCCCTTTGTTCATACCTACCTATACGAATGCATGCCTGATTTAGTGGTGAGGATATCCTAGTGGGAATCCGCCAAGCTCTGCTAAAGCACTTGCGGTACTTATCGCGAGTAGGCAAATAGGACCTCACACTTGAGGTGTGAGACTTTCGTTGACCTTATCGCACTCATAGCATGAGACTTCTAAGGATGTTAGAGCGCTACAGGTCGTGGATGCTTGATATAACTTCCAGCCATGGTTTCCTTCTAGAAGAATTTCAAATTTATACTTGCAGCTGAGCGAGTTCGAACTCAATACTTCGATAACTAATTCTGCCAGCTACCTCTGTTCTTCCACAGGCAATTCATTCGTTACCGATGAGTCGGAAAGCTACAGTCCGTGTTCCTAGCCTGATGAGCAGCCGGCCCCACCAAACCCTGCAAGCCATCTGCAAGGCACATGCTTGACTCCGCACGATTGATCACCTTGCGTTCGGAGGAACTGGGATACTCCTCTGAAGCTTTCATGCCACTGTACTAGTCTGGCTTGTCAAGCTTTTGACTGTGCAGTCACGAGGCTGGAACTCAGTTTCGCCAGAGGGTCCGAGACATCAGCGCTCAACTCCTTTCATGTCCGGTTCTACCTTCGTAGGTGGCATTTTTCTGGGACTTCTAGAAACTTACACTATGTACAGTTCATGCTTGCGTCGCAAAATCCTTCTCATCGTTTTCTGGGCTGCTTCGGTCTTACTATATACTGTCGACATAGCATGGTGAGGTGAAACCCCATGTGAGCTCCGGAAAGCAGGTGCTTATTACTCTCCCATTTACGGCCCTCAGCGACCACGCTGAACAATTTTCTTCTTGCTAAATTGAGAGAAGGTCACAGACGTTAGAGACTGCGCTCAGCAGAGTAAGAGAATAATGGAGAGATTTATGTACCATGGAAATAGCGCACCACATCTGTGCTTCTGTATTATTCGCTGCAACACGGCAAAGCTCTACGTCGAAGATAGTACCGGAGACGGTGCCGAAGATCTCGAGGTATGAACACGTGGGGGTGAAAGTGGATACATCCAGGGTGGGGTCGAAGAACCGGGAACTGGGCAAGAGTAGATCGAAGCACCTTACGTCCGTAGGATTTATGATTTTCCTTATATCTGGATGAGACACCAGGAATTAGAAGTATGTAATACTGATTGATACGTCTCATTTGGGTAGATAGCCGGCGAATCTTGGCTAGTTAGCCTTAGTAACAGCGTCGGTATGAATGACAGGATAGACATTATATATCATATAACCAGAAGCGATGACACATCCCCACATTATCACGCACTGCCTCCCTAGTATTATTATCTAGGAGGTACTGGGCTCTACCACGTCTTCTCTATCTTCTGGGTTACTTTGTCAGAGATCAGGCTGTGCAAGGGTCTTATCCTTCCCCGATAGCCAAATTCACCATCATACCAAGAGGCAGGCTGAGCGCTGTTATAGCATCTTCTTAGGCAGTTCTTGTGCAGGTGGACTAGTTAATATTATACTAAGGAAATGGGTAAGCTGAGAACTGTTGTTCTGGTAATTTGGCAGGTTATGGCCGCGGCGCTATTCGAAGACGTCGTCAAGTCAGTGTGCCATCAGGAGATTTACATCTTAACACTACCAACCAACATAGATACTCTCGGAGTGAAGCTTTTCGAGCACCCTTTGGCCGCCTGCTTCCCTGTTTACTCTGACGATGACAATGTGGACGAGGTTTGCCAGTATGTCCTCGGTCGTTTTGATCAGGTCAATCACTCCCACCTAATTGTCACGCATCTCGCCGAACTCGGGGACAAGCGTATAATTCCAATCTTGCAGAAGGTAATCATTAAGACGATCATGAGCAATTCTCTCAGTGAAATCAACGCAAATCAATACTATATTGCGCGTCGTTTAAACAACAGCTTTCCAGGACTAGGGAACTGAGCCTCCGCCACCCACCGAGTGCCTGGCACCTTTCCATTGTACTCTCTCGGAATATCGATGTCATAATTCATCAATATCTCAGAGATTAACATCTTCAGTTCGAAGTCTAGGATGAAACGTCCGGGACAAGCATGCCTTCCATGACTAAATGGTAAATTCTGCGGTCCTGTCGAGATAAAAGCCAAGTTTCCCGCCGGCTTTTGCTCGCCATCCGCGACAGCGGCTTCTCTGAGCCTCGAGAAGCGGAAAGGATCGAATTTGAAAGGATTCTCAAATATGTCCCCGTCGGTATGTGCAGAATATGACAGAATCGAAATCTCGGCGCCTTTAGGAAGCAGGATCCCGTCCTCGGTGCGCAGACTATCGACCATTACCTGTCGCATAGTTGACCGATTGCCAAATGAGTTGATTCGTAGTGTCTCACGCATTATGCTGTCACATTTGACTAGTCTTGCGATTCCAGCCTTTGTCCAGCCGCCTCCACTCTTCTTCCAACCCATAATCTCATTTCGCAGCGCAGTTATTGTGTTGTATTCCGCGTCTGACTCAACCACATTGAAAAGAATGTTTGTTATAGCAATGGCAGTCTGGTGGACTGCTCCAACACTAGCGAGTGCTACTCGCGATGCGAGCTCTCCCAGCGTCAGCTCATCTGGTCGGTTATTCTGTGCAAAGCGCATCATGATCTGTAAGTGGTCCCAGGGCTCTGAAGTATCACTCCCTTCGGGCTGGTCAAGAAACTGCATCCTCTCGTGATAGGTCGACGAAAGGATTCGCTTGATTGCCCAGCAATGATACTTCATTGGGAGTGTGAAGATCGGTGCGAGTAAAGGACGCATGACCTTAGGAGCCATGCCAAGTAATCCTGCTTCATTGACGAACCAGTCACCATAGGCAGTAATATGCTGAGTATATTCTGTGTTCCGACCTTTATGAAAATTAAACATGCTCAAGCGTAGATCGACTCTGACTCACATAATTGTTTTCCGACTGTGAAGCGGCTTGAGACCTGTGCGATTACGTGCCTCATTGTATTGTAGAGCTCGACCTCCTTCCACGCGTCACTGCCTGAGTCAAACACCTCTTTCGTCACATGTTGAACTTCATCACTCATGTCGGCTGCCACTCTCTCCATGTTGGGATTCAAATTTTGGACGAGGGTTGTCACTTGCCATGCATCTCTGATATACTTTTGACTACCAACACTATGCTCGATCTGATCAAGATCAAGCATCGAGTCGTGGGAGCTAAGCACACTATCTGGCTGCGAAGTGACCCAACGGAGTGAAGATGGCGGTACAATGACCTCCTTCCGCAAACCAAGTCCTGGCAAGAGGACTGTCCTTCCGTGTTTCGAGTACTACCGAGAAGAATACATCAGTGAAAGTGGCATCGGGCTGGGAACCTCCTCGTACATTCAGATACGCATCGCGGAAGAGTGCTTCTGCATCAATATAGTATGCCAGGCGAGTTCGGAGACTAAACCAAGTTCTACCTTTGGGCTCGCGTATTCGAGGAAGAATATCTGGGTAACGAATCCGCGAGAGACTCCCGATAACAGTGGCCAGGATGACCACGGTTATTGTGCATGTCACGAAAGTCCGAATTATTCCAACTCCGTCTAGTACGGTTTTCAGAGCAATTGTTGTAGACATCGCGTCTCTCGTGTGACCGTTGATCGCATGTAGAGGGTTGCCTGGAGTCTCGGTGACTTTGAATGCGACTTGTATATGAAGCAGTAAGATAATAATGTCTGCCAGTTGTGGATGAAGTCGTGGCCTAAGTTGTTAGATTGCGCGGCTTAGCTAGGTCATTGTTAACTCGCTTTATTAATCCCGCTTAGGTTACTTGTGAAAATCGCGTGGATGGTCTAGGATCCTTCATGACTACTAGACAAGTAGTGTGGGTAGCGGAGGGTTGTCACAGCTAAAATCATGTTCGCATTCCATGGCAAAGTTCTTAGCGCACGCGCTTTGACTCACGAACCGGGCTTACGCGTAGGATCTAGCAGTAACAAAAATTAGAGTGGCGCAGCAAAAACAAATCCGTTGCGCTAAGGTTCACTTGCGGCGTAGCTGATAGTGTCTGACTGGCTGACAAAAAGAATTAAAGGTCTCAAGTTTTGGCGAATATTTTGAATCAAGCTCGGAGTAATTTAAAACGGCCCAAATGTCTCAAATCTTATGGTCTTATTGGTCAAGTGGCTCAATCGGGTTTTCTAACTAGACTAGCTATATTTTAGAATCCTTTATACAGGAGTACAAACTGATGATTTAGTTTCAGGCAATAGAAATAACCAAGGTATTTGTTGGTATTCGTGTGAATGAAGCTCGCTAGAAATCAGTGCTGCTTGGTTGGACTAGCGCATTCTGAATTGGCTTCAATACCATAATACTCCCTGTTATAGACTATTATCAATCAAGCACTTATGAACCCAACACCTATTGAATCTATTAAACATTGAGAAGAGTATTCATCACAGTTATGTACCAACAATAATAGATGAGTTATCAGGTTCAGAGCATACTGGTAGGCCATTTCGTTGACGCTTCACTGAGTACTCCTCCCGTGGTAATACGTCACAACATGGTTACTCAGCTTTGACGGAAGACTGTTTCTTGATAATGGAATTCGGTCTATATTCTGGTCTAAATAACATCTGAATGATGTTTAGATGTCAACGCCTTTTCGTATAGCAGACATTCTCTCTATTCGCTCCATCCGCTCCTTCCTCCATTTCCCACCCCAGTACCATTGAACTGTTGCCATAGGCGTAATGGCAATAACAACGAACGATAATCCCAGAAAAGCACCACCTGAGCCCCACACCGCAATCAGCTGCTCAATGATTGCAACACCCACAGCTCCCATACTACATCTCACAAGATTGTTGATTGCTGTACTTGATGCGCCTTTGCCAGGGCACAAATCTGATACCATGGTCTGATTAATTGCAAATATCGCATTCGAGGCAGCTGCAATAAGGAATTTTAGAAAAAGTGGGACAGCAATCCATCCTCTGATTGAAGTGATAGCTGGAAAAGATAATGAGAAGCCATAGAGCGTAGTGCTAAGGACGAACAAAGGAAGAATCCACCTAACACGTCGTAGGCGCGCATGTTCAATCGGGAAAGCTGCTGGCAGGTTCTTCTTGGGAAGCATATAAGACGGTGGAAGAGCGTTTCGTTCTCTGTAGGCTTGTTCTGCCTGAATATACGATCGATTCATCAGGTTGCCGATAATTGTTGAGCCGACAATAGTACCCAAGCCTACGCAATATCATCTAAGAGAAGTCGAAAGTAAAATTAATATGAGAACTGACCATTTGGAATGAATGCGAACCCCAGTAGTAGTTGGTTCAAGTGAAAGATTTCTTTGAAAAGCCCAGTAGTGCTGGATGTCACCATACTCCAAGTGGTGTAAACCATACCCCCAAAGACTAAACTCAATAAAATGTCCTTCTCTTTCAAAAGAAAAAGAGGTTCTATAAATATCTTGATTGTGATCTTGGGCGAAATATAATCATCACTGCGATCTTCGAGATACGGCGGATCTTTAGTGAATCGTCGGATCAGGGGGTTGTGGATACCCGTGAGGCGGTATTTGCCATTGCCGGCGATTGTACGAAGGGTTTCAGGGAGAAACATGATAATTGAGATAAGGGTGAGAGATGATAGTATCAATAGAAATATGAAAATCGGCCTAGAAGTCAGCATTCAGGGTCATTTGGAGGTATACAGCAACCATACCTGAAGCCCAGAAAATTAGCGATAATACCACCCAGAACCGGGCCGATCGCAATACTGAAGTTTCGGACTGCAAATGATGTGAGATGAGAGAAACAATCCAATGAACATGGTAGATTTACTCGCTTGATAGAAACTGATATATCCTCCTCGTTCTGCGGGAGGCGATATGTCTTGAATGACACCATTACCTATACGTGGGTGTTATTTCATTTTCATTTGTAGATCAGTCTCATTCTCTAACATACCAATGCTAACAGTAGATGCACTCCCAGCGGCTTGCAGGCCTCTAAATAGAAAAAGCACTATGATGTTTGGAGAGAAACTCAGACCAATATTGGCAATGATGTACACTAGGAAGGAGTATATGTAAATCTGCCTTCTTCCGATCGTATCCGAAAGAGAACCCCAGAACAATGGAGAGATTCCCTGAATGATCAGATAAGAGGTAATAGTTAATGAGACAGTATTCCGGCTAACACTAAGGTCCTGGACCACAAGTCAATGGAAACTCCAACTCAAGTCATCGGTGATCGTACCCTTGCTATTATATCCAATGCCGGGAAATATATATTGGATGATAGCCCAGAGAAGAGTCCTGCGATGCCAATCATAATGACCACAGACCATTTTTCTCTAGATGAGTAGACGTGATAAGGCTCCTCTGAGCGAACGCTTGATGCTCGTTCCTCGCCTTCTAAATTGGTTTGATCTGTCCCTAGATCCCAACCGCCATCATTTGATCCATTTGACCATACAGAATTCGTTCTATCATCCACGTAACTTTCAGAGTCGAATTGATGCTGGACCGAAAGAAGTCGCAACCCAGATCCTACAACATAGAATCCACTGATCTCCCGGAAACCCTCGAGAGTCGTGAAGCGTCGGGTGATATTTCTAGACACCTCTGCCCAAGAGGAACGAGTTCGAAGTGACATAGCGGTCTACCTCATGAGAATGGATCTATGACACCAGGGCCATATTTTAAGAATTGAGAATTCGATAGCTATGTTGTCTAGATAGCGATACATGAAACAAAGACCCGCTAAGGAAGACAAGAAGCCAATGTTTCGATGTTTAAATCTGCCAAGACTAACGACAGCTTACTGCTCCGGCCGGTAGATGCGTTGCGCAAGGGAGGTGAGACGTAGACTGTCGGGATAAGAAGCTTGGCAATTCGGATGGTAGGCAAGCGACGGGTTTGAGACGACTTAGCGCAACGCCTGAACGCACGGAAAACTAATTCTTGTTGAGACCAACAAGCACGACTGTAGATCAGAGATAAAAATTTTGGTGTCTCGATATATCTCTCAGAACCTTTGAAGCTTCATACAACGTATGTATGTGTAGGCCATATTTAAGCCTCTTTCCTCCAAAAAAACTAGTCCTCCCATACAATAATGGGAGGATTGAGCCGCGGGCGACGACCTAGCCCAATCCAAACAACAGAGCTCGAAAGACGACAGGATTGCAATGGACTTACTTCGAAAACGCCCATCAGAGAAGCTTCACGTTCTGTGCTCACGCCATCGCATACTAGTACAACCTCGAAGATCCTTCGACCATGTACATTATCATATCCAAATATAGCCACGAGCTCCAAAGTCAGTTCAGAGGGACTCACGCCAGTCCAGACTTCAATTCGATTAACTCCAACATCTACACGTCTACCCACGGCGACTATTCGGACGTTGACTACCTCAAAAACAACATCTTCGCAGTCACCAACCAAGACAACATTTGTCACTTTTCCCCAAACCAGTTTCACAAAGCAAGAGAAGGAGACTCCTGGACCAACTACAACAGTCTTCGCATCTGCTCCTCCAAACGTTGTGACTGTGACTGTAGCAACAGCAGCAGCTGAGACTGGTAGCTCGAAGGGACCAGTAACAATTGCAGTGCCCGCAGCTGCGCAGGTGCCTATTATTGTGCTTGGCGTAGTTGGTAAGTGTCCCAGATTGACTTAATATGCTTTGCTGATCGCTTTTAAGCTAGCATATCGGCACTCTTGATCCTCGGACTTATCTTGTATCGACGGAGAAGGAAAAGACTCACTGGGTCTGAGAAATAATCCTAACAATTGTTCGCTTGATCCTTCTCACGATAACTTGTATCAACATACATACATTTATTGATTATAGTAATCTTGCAGCCCAATAGATATCTCGCAGCATATTCATGAAATATTTCGTTGTTCCATATTTCGCCGAAATACATAATGGGAATCATATAAAAGTCCACTGGCCTTGAAATCTCAATACCAAGCTGTTCTACATATCATTTTAGGTGCCAATTTTGCTCATCCCGCTGGGATGACGAGTTGCTTCTCTAGTGCTTAACGTCTCAGAGGATGTCTTGCCTTCCTTGAAGGATGGAAAGCTGCCTTCATATGGTCAACGTATATTACCACAGTCTGCTCAGATTTTATTTTCTACTGCGATGGTACTACTTCAGCGGCAACGGTGACGCTTAGTAACTTATGCAAACCATCATCAAGCTTCTATAACCCCGCGACTTTAGTATGTAGATGAGCGCATTTGAAAAATCGGGAGGAAGTAAAACACATACTTTTCGTCCCTCTCACTCCTCTCAAGACAAGGTTTTAGCGGACCTATTGTTGTAGAAGTTCGCTGCACACAACACCCAGACCCAGCTCTCAGTTCTCGGAACGAAAATGCCGTCCCCTACCCCGCCATTCTCGCATCCCCTGCACTTTCTTCTAAGCCTGGTCAAACTTCCTCTCCATCTTATTCTACTTCTGTTTCTTACGTCCCCTAACCTAAAACCTGTAGAATCTTCTCTGACTCTTCTCCTTTCTCTATCTTTCAACTTTTTAAATATACTATAATGCTGCACCAATACGGATTCGATAAGCCTACTAGCCACTCAATAGATCGTCGGCTGCGGTGCGTGGTGCCAAGTGTTTCGAACCAGCATCATAAATCTACCCCTCATCGTGCCCGGATGGATCATCGCCCGCCCGAGACAAAGCAGCTTTCCCCTCCCCTCGAATACGTTATTTATTTTCAAAGATCGGTGTGTCTCGGGTTTATACGAACACTGACCGTGTTTTGAGTCGGGTAGCCAAACATTACTGAAGCTTCGTACCACAGCTTTCTTCTATTCAATTCTGGTTTCTTCCAAATTTTGGAACTTTCGAAAAGAGTTCAAGGTTAGGATCTTCAAGTTGCCGATGTTTCGCGAATATTATCAAAACTGGTCTGAGAACTATTTGTTTGGGATGGGTTATCGGGGCTGGGAGTTTATCACATCTAGATCCCTGTCTGATCTCAAAAAATCATGATGTGTAGTAAAGTAGCTAATACTTGTTATCATAAATTTTGTGTATTTTAATTTCGTGATTAAAGTTTTATTATCCTTCCAACATTATATAATTATTCAAATGTTTTATACATTTAGGAATACTATCTAAGTACTCGAGCAAGCAAAGTATTTTATTCTAAATGATTATTGGATTTTATTGAAATATCCTCCAAAAAAGGAAAATCAAGATTATTGACAGAATCTCACATGATAGCATGTCTTGTTCAAACTTGTATCCCAAGAAAGTCATAGCTGCATCGCATGCTAAGACAACATCACAATCTCTGAGCTCTTCTTATGCGCCAAAAGTTTATGCCCATGCGTCCTCGGATCCTGCCTCAACTTTTTCAGTTCCTCAGGTGTCAACCTTTTTCCCTGTCCCCCCGCCTTCTTAGCTTTCATGTTCAACATCCACTTTTCCTTGATAGTGAGCTTCTTCGTCTCTGGAACTTTTTCTTGCTCCCCTTCCTCGTTATCTCTCTCTTCCTAATGATGACTCGTCATTTGATGGAACAGATGGAGATAAGGGTGGGTTCTGACCTCCTCAGCATCATCAGCTTTAGCCTCTTCGGTAGATTCTTCAGCTTCTTGCTCTTCTTCCTCCGCCTCCTTTTTTGGTACGTTCTTCTTCCGCTTAGTGTATCTCTCTTGCACTTCTGAGCGATTTTTATTGATATGTGGGGAAGCAGCCATTATTAGTAAACCAGAATAATGATAAGGTAAAAGAGGTTTTCGGACACGAAACTTTGGAAATCGGGAGCTATCTATATAGCGAGGGTCAACGCCGGACGGCAAGGAAGTATCCCCTGCTTCTTTTATCGCTGATTTCTTGGATGTTGATTGTCTTTTAACTAGGCATCATCAGTCGGGAAAGTACTTTCGGCTTTATCTGTAAGCATCGTTGTTCATTGACGGGGGTGGTCAAACAAACGTGGCTTAATTGCGGCCGACAGTGGTCAGATCATTCTAATTTTACGATTCTCGACTTTCAGCGTGGCTTGTGTAAGATAGTGACTGCTTACATAAGACGGCAACTACAATAAATCGCCTTCTCGTTCTGCTAACGAGTTTCTATAGGCTCGGGTAATCCTTTCTGAAACTATGACGCATTGCTAAGCAGTAGATCAGGTTAAATGGGCCATCGTGAAACGTATCAAGCCAAACGTTACTCTCAACAGCGGAGGTAAACCCGTCATCTAATAGTGAGATATGCTTAGTTAGCTCTGGCAGACGCTTCATTTTCAGCCGATCATTCGACCCTAGTACGGTAAGATTACAGCTTAGCAAGTAATAGCCTATATTGAGATGAATTGCGGGTAGCTTAGTATTTCGCGGCGTCCTAGAGCCCATTGGTGAGCTGAGTCTCAAAGATGTCTGGCAAGGTGATACTCGTAAGCCACATCGAGCTAGAACTATGAAGTTCTAGCGCATATAAAACGTTCGGTACAAGTGACTAACTTATGTGATCTGACCTATCTCTAAAAACAATGAAACTCTAAAGTCGACAAAATCCATAACTTGTGGTCTTCCCAAACCATGTCTAACGCATACTTTACATACGAATTCAAAGTATCTCGAACCCAGCCCCGAGATAAGCGCAAACGAATGACAGGCGGTGATCTAGATAAGGTCAAAAAAGCAGTCAAAGACGCAATCCTCATCGCCAAATTCGTGTCTGAGAAGCTCAAAGCGAAGGAGAAGATGACGGAGCAACTCAAGCTATTCAAGCAATACTTCGCTAATGAGGAGAAGTTGGACACTGTTATAGGTATCAAATTTAATTCACCATTGTTCTTTCGCTTGTATATATGTTAACGGCATAATACGCAGAACTTTTCGACAAGATTGCAGATCTCGAACGAGTATTCAATGCTACCAAGCCCGAAGACGCGAACCAAACATCTAATAAAGCGAAGATTAGCTTCACGAAAGTAAGTTCACACCAAATACTTCACTTCCAAGTCGTTAGTCTTCCAAAACCTGAACCGTCGGTTATAGGGACAGAAAGGCGACTTGGATGAGTACGGGGCTGCGGTTGGGAGAGCAGAAACCCTCTTCGACTCCCACGAAATCGACCTCTTCGACGACTTCTGGAATACAGGTGATGTGAAAGAAGTAGATCTGGAAAATGGCCTTGCCGCCACTAACATTGACACGGCGGGAAAAGTTATCTTTGAGGTGCCGGAGGGGCTGGCGGTGTTGTATAACTCGACGACGAGCATAGTGTTGCATGAGCTGGTGCATTTCGTGTCCTATAAGAATAAAGCGCGGTTCAAGGGGATAGCCGATGCGTATAACGAGCTGGTAGGGGAGAATAATAAGGTAGCTTATGATCATATCGTCGATGTTGATTTGGCAACGTTTTGGACGGAGGTATCTCCCGCTCCGAAATGCGTGGAAGGCTGGACTGAATTTCTAGCAGAAAGATACTGAGAAGCAGAAAGAAAATGGGGGGCAAGGGCTGCTGAATACGCCTAATTTTAAGTTTGTTGAGGCGAGAGTCAGTCCTTAGATCTTGTGGTGCGAGCTCTCATGCTAACATATTGGGATTAGATTCATCATGTAACCGACGACGTGAAAAAGCAAGCCAAAACTGGACCTGCGGAATTGCATCAATATAGAGTCGTGGCATACGGATCTATGGTAAGGCCACTGGCTGCGATGGAGCACGGGAAGTTCGGCTCGGTATTGAATGCGGATTCGTATAATATGTTTGCGCAAGGTACGTGTGATTGTGTGTTTGTGAGGCGTTTTCTGATGTGGTGTAGCATACTGGGTTCACAATCTTAAGGATGCGAGGGCTTTCTATGAGGGACACTAGGATGATGATGAATGAGGTTGGGCGAGAGGTTTATCTAAGCCAGCGCCTTGTACTGTACAGAATGGCGACCCGTTAAGCAATCCGCAATAATCCCGACTAAGTGAGCCCATCAGGTATCCCAGAGTGAAACACGTTTTCCAAACTCAAATGTATATACGTATTGAAATCCCCATTTATTTTCTACGCGCAGCTCAGCCGGAAACTGGCAAAATCAAGTGGTGTACAACCATTTAGTGCCGCGGCATGTGGCGTCCAGTCCCCCTCACAATTTGGCCTGCTGAAAGTCGTAAATGTACATGCATCATTCAGATAGCCGATATGGTAACTGGCTCCTGGAACAGGATAACAAGTGTTACCGGAATATTGTATAGGAGAGTAGGTGGACCCTTTACAGTTGTTACCGGAGTAGGTAGTAATTTGCATTGATAGGCTTGTGGCCGTTGGCGCGGGAGCGGTTGGAATTGCTGCGGCAAGGCCAGAAATGGCCGGAAGAATGAGCGAAAAATAGAGCATTTTGGAGTGGCGGTAGAGACGTCAATTTGAACCGGTTTGAGTGAATTTGAAAGATTGTCATTTATTGTTCTCAGTTGCTAGAAAACAAAGCAAAGGAAGCTGGTAAGATTGAGAATTGACTGTATTCGTCTGCCGAAAGGCAGAGAAATTGAGACATCTTATACTTGTTCTGTTCGTTAACAGCCTGCCAGAGATCTATTTCAAGAATCCCACTAATTCAAAATAACCCATTCTTAGAAAATATCTGTATTTCCCTGGCGCTTAGAATCCTTCCACCCAGCATATATGGGCAGGCCAGGGCTAGCTCAGCCTCACAACTGGAGAATAAAATAACCGAGCGAGATAATTACCGAGGCAAGAAGAGAACCCTCCCCATACTTTGAAGACATTTAAAGATATTACAGAACAACCTTTAAAAAATAAAATGCCTTGTGTGTATAATGAGAATTTCTGTTTCGTGTCTTGGAATAGAAGATCTGGAGGTACAATGGGATACTGGTGCCCATGAGGCAAAATCGGTTATTTCTTCTCAGTTAGTGAAGGCTCGTGCCGCCACGATCGTGTCGATTGGAAGGATCATTTTCAAACTCTGGTGACGAACGCAGCTAGGATGTTTCCCGCTAACTCCACGAAAGGAGTAACCTTTACCGATGCATTGGACTGTAGAATTGGACAAGGCCTTAGAAGGAGTGGCCAAATGGATCAAGTATTAACCTTATCTGCCACATCTGGACGTTGTAATTGGGCCGTTTGATGTTAACATTGCAGATTTCATATCGCTGGATAGGAAGCGGGGTACTGCGCTATGAGCCGCCTTCCAGAGGCGCATCTTCTTGTGGTCCGATATTGATACTATTATTAAGCCCATTTATGCCTAGGCTTCTACTTTATCATGTAAATATAAATACAAATATAAATATTTTTCTCCATCTGATTCTTGTCTTCTATTTATCTAAGCTTAGGAGTAAGCTTAGACTCTTATAATTAATTCTTCCTGAGGCATATACACATGTGATTTTACGGACTTCATGACTCAACGTCTCCTGGTTATCATCATATCAATTCAATTACAATCCTTCCGCGGACTCATACCAATGGCTTGCATTAGACAGCAAAGCCGGTCTGTAGACGGTGGAAGAACTTTCTTTGACGAATACTTGCTCTTGATAATTTGCACGTGTGTCTGCATAACCATGTCGGGAGACTTGGCCGAGACATTATCCACTGCCTCTTCATCCGCCTCATATGTTGAAGTAGAGATCAATAGCCGTCCTCTGTCAAACATGATCCATCTCCACGTTTCCAATGATCGCTCGCGGTCCAGGAAAACTTCCTCTGTTGAAGAAAGTTGTTCATCTACTGATCCGATACTAGACTCGTTGCTTACGACACTTTCATAAGTCCACATGTAGAGACTTCCGTGGTAGAGTGTAACGCAATGAAAGACATTTATGGTCTCGAGTGGCAAAGATCTCACTAGCTTAAGAATCTGCCCATCCTGCCACACAGCTTGACGAACCTCACGAGTTTTGGCCCATTGTCGCAAGACTGAGTAAGATGCTTGGGCTTCTTCGAATCCTTCTTTACCAACGAGGAGCTCCATCTGTGTAGTACAACAGAAGCTCAAAAACTAGTAGAACTGATGGGGGCGTTCCCGCACCGCTTTTGGAGAGCCGAAATGTCTGGTATAGGCTGTCGAAGACCTTGAGCATCCATCTGTGTTGGCTCTCGTCCGGTTAACACGCTCTCCCGAGAGCTGAGATTCTCACTATCAAGATTATGAGCAGCTGATATCACTTGTAAATAGCGAAAGCTCTGAACCATCGAAGCAATCCTATGCAACACTGTTAGTCGTGCGATATTGGCATCGTACGTGCTAGGTAGGTGGCACAATCGTGAAATTTCTGCGAGACAATCAACCATAGAGATCTCCGGTGCACTGTCAAATATTTGTGAGGATGTGATGGCCTTCTTCTGGGCTCCAGCGGTCGTTGCGGCCTAGACACTCCGTGACTGGGGAAATGGCACGAGAAACTCAGCAGGCGAAAGAGGTGAAGATGCTGAATTCAGGAGCGAATCTTGATTGCAATATATATTCATATAGTATACAAGTCTATTAATAGTAAAACAGCAATTAGAAAGTTTGGTTGGGCTAGATGTACTGGTGGTTTCAGTTATTTTGGTACCTTACCATAGCCTCTCGCTCCACCCACTGCCGCTATTTACTCTCTAGCACAAGGCCACAGTCATTCGTAGATGATAGAATTGAACTGAGAGTAGAGCGGCGATGATGACAGTCAGCGCGCAGCATCTAGATATACGAATGAGGGAATATAATCCAACCCTCCGTACGGACCGAGGAATTAGTGGACCGAAACTCACAATCGCGAAATTCCCTACACTGCCGCCTGCAATTCCCATCTTTCTCTTATTACCACTCCAACGACCAGTCTGAATCTCAAGTGCGTGAGCCTGTAGATATTGAAGTTCTCGTGTAAGGATGGGTTCTCGTTGGGCCAAGGGAGAAGTATGCAAGCCTTGATATTGGAATTCCAGGGTCTCGGGAGGATACCATATTCCTAAGCTGCAGCTAGAGAATCTCGTGAACAGCTAACCCGAATTGTTGCACAGCCCGGCTAGGTGGGCCGGACTGCCTTAGCTGCAAAAATAGAAGCTAGCAGCTCCACCTTGATCTTGCCTACCGAAAATGTCGGGAGATGAATCCATGTATCATCTTGGTTGACATGCCACGCGAGGAAGTTCCAGTGGTTCACAGAAGCTAGCCATCATGGCTGGAAGTCTATCACGAGCAACAAGTGGAAATCCACCTAGGAGCATTGTAGAATCCCATCGGCTCGACGGGTCTATCTTCCATGCGTTGCGGATAGGTTCTTCTCCTCAGCCTGAGGTTTGCCGGCTGCAGCAGGCACCCATCGGCCGGTGGCATCTCTAAACGCGCCCATAACAATGACCGACTTTCCATTGTCAATAGCAGGGCTAATCGAAAGCTGAGTTTATGGGGAGATTATGGCATTCTCGTTAATTTCAAAGAGATCTTGAAGTAGCGAGAGAAAGTTGGGCTGTGTAAAATCATCGTCGCTGCCAAAGTTAAAGTAATTCTGCACGAGATTCAAGTCCCAATCAGCATATGGCATGGTGCACCATATGTCATCCGATGTTCCTGTGCTACTGGGCTGGGGTAGTGAAGAGATTAACGATTAAGACGTTCAGACTGCTGTTAATGATGATTAAAACATCCGTAGGCTCAGGCTCCGCGAAGAGAGTCATTGTCGTCTCACCATTTTCGCTAATCATAAAGTCATCACTTCTCTCTCCTACATGAACGGTGCCTAAATATGCTTGTGGCCGATTATTAGTATTGTTCACATCGAGAGAGATGCCATCCTGGTTTAAGTTTCCTGTCATCGACGTGGTTGACGGGAGCGGTGCTGGAGTAAGCCTAATGCATAGTATGTTTTTCTTACGGCAACGTCGACAGTGTCTATCGTTGTCGCACCTTGTCTTTGATGCCGCACAGGCCTGGCAGGCTTGCATTGCCCGCGGTCCTGTACGTGGGCGGTTGTTGCGTTGACGCACTGATTCACCAGCTATGTTGTCAACGTCTGGCTGGGGAGCTAGCTAAGTCTCTCAAGTCATCGACAGCTCAGGATTTTGATCTCGTGTGTTATTTATCTCTACTAGGAGGTTAGAATAACGGTGTACTGTAAGAGCGGTCATCCACAGGCGCTCCTACACTCCCCATTCCCTCAGGATTTTTGAGCAATTCGGAGTGACTTGCAGACCAGAACCAATCTGCATGCTACTTAGTGGTGGACCTCGATTTCTTATTCCAAGAGTCAATGCCATGCGCTGCTTACCTCTCGTAGCTCCCGGGCTGACTCAATGACAGTTATTTTGTGTCCAGATAATGTGGCTGCGATGGCTGCTACTAGACCACCGCGGCCTACACCTATAATGATTATGTCTAGCCTGGCTTGGGTACTCGAGTACATATTGGGGCAACTGAGAAAAAAAGGAGGTACAGTACCGGTATAGCTTGCGTCACGTTAGTCGAACGGTATCTGGGGCGACTGTTGTTGACTTGTCATTGCAGGAGTGACATAGTCTGTTTGCGCAATCCATCTTCCAAGTAAGGAGAACAGAAAGTGCATCTGCCCGCCAAGACACTGGCCGATACAGCGGGATCTAGCCTGGGAATTCAGAAATGGTATCCGCTAGAACATCAGACATGAAGACTAAGGTACAGGTGAAATTCTGATTATATCAAAGTCCACAAATATCTAATTGTGTCGAGCTATGTTGGCTACGCCAAGAAAAGTGAAGCGGCGTCACCAAAGCGTTCCCCCGCCATTGACAGGTAGCACCGCGCCATTCAGCCAGCTGGACCCTTCATCACAGAGAGCTGCCACGACCCACGCGATCTCTTCCAGCTTGGCGTAACGAGCTGCAACTGGCGTCTGCGCCTGCCGAGCTTGTAGTTGTCTCAAAAAATCACCTTGTGCGGCCAGAAGTCCTTCTGTCCCGACAGGACCTGGCGCAATGGCGTTGACGGTACACCCGTATCTGCGGGGTAGATCCCGAGCCCAGCAGCGCGTAAAACTCTCGATCATCCCTTTGCTACCGGCATAGATGCTCATGTGGGAGTCAGGATCACGGGAAGTGGAGCTTCCAATGTTAATGATTCGGGATCCCGCAGGAGACAAGATCGGCAACACTGCACGCGTGAGGAGAAGGGTTCCACGGCCATTGAGGTTGACCGTCCTTTCCCAGACCTGCAGCATCTCAGCCTCGGAAGCATCCGGCATGTTACAGATAGAATTGTGGCCTGCGTTGTTGACCAAAATATCGATTGTGCCAAATCTTTCCGCAGCAATAGCCGCAAGTCTCTTTGGGCCGTCGATTGTGCTCAGATCAGCCTCAGCCATGATGGAGTGAGAGCTGGTGTCTAAACTTTCCATAACGGCCTGTGCTGTTTCTTCTTCAGATGGGAAAGGATAGTTGATGATGATGCTCGCTCCACGTGATGAAAGCTCCCTGGCGATGGCAGCTCCGATTCCAGACGATGAACCACTCACCAAAGCCACTTTCCCAAGGAGGTTTCGGTACGGTTTGGATATCGTCTTAGTCTCCATAATGGGAGGTTGGCTGGTAGAGATTAATCAAGGACAAAACTTTCAGACGGCACCGAGGAGTTGGGACAGAGGAACTTTACGTTTATTGAGTCGGCTTGGACAGTCCCCACATCCGGCTGCGTCCCGGAACGCAAACCCACCAACGGGATATTTGACAGGCCTGAAAGCAATGTTCGTACTCAAACAGGGTTCTGAGAATTAATCGCACGCTTTTGCTACTCATGATCATATCTGCTATGTCTAACTTTGAGGTCTATTACTTTACAAATTGAAAAGAGAAAGCCAGAAGGAAAGTGTTCTTTTTATGACTCATCTAAAAAGCGATTCAAATGATGCCCCTTCCCTCTACCCACCGATTGGCGGATAGCAGCTTGGTGATCTACAGAGCAACCCTCCGATCCTCGATAATGACCCAATTATAGGATATCAGCTTAACCACTTGATGTTGCGCATTCGTGATCCACGGGCAACACTACACTTCTACATCGATTTGATGGGTATGAGAACGATCTTCACAACGAACACAGGGCCATTTACCATTCATTATCTGGGATACCCCAAAATGTCGACTCATCGTGCTAATCCGTCAACATTTGCACGGGAGATGGCTGTACATTCTGTGATGGCTCGCACGTCGGGATATCTGGAACTTTGTCACTAACATGGCTCCGAGAACTAGCCGGTATCTTACATATCTAGCGGTACCGTGCCACTGA
Organism: Proliferodiscus dingleyae; assembly: GCA_003988795.1. Classification (NCBI taxonomy): domain Eukaryota; kingdom Fungi; phylum Ascomycota; class Leotiomycetes; order Helotiales; family Lachnaceae; genus Proliferodiscus; species Proliferodiscus dingleyae. Next base: position 728,933 of record QYAK01000014.1, on the reverse strand, counting down.
ACCTTGGTTTCAATCATGTCGGATTTACGGTGTCGGACGTTCAAGGAGTAATCTAATGGCTGTGATTAGAGGGAGTGAAAGTTGTTAAGAATGTTGGTGAAGGCCCGGTCGGAGATATTCCCACTACTTGGTGGGAACGAGAGACTTATGGTATTGTTACAAGTCTATTGGATCCTATGTTGTAGAATATATTACGACAAATTGCATTTGTCGAAGATCCTGTTAGTGTCCTGATATTGCCCCTTGAGAATCGGACCTCGTATTGACAGCAGGTAGAACGGATATCTCATTGAACTAATACCACAAAATATTACGATCTAGTCAAAATGTAGCTTTGTCAATCAGGTATTAACATGACCCTAACTCGATCTACTTTGTATCTCTACTCTCTTGAGCGTGAAAGGGTGATAGTACTCTGACGTGCATATTCAATTCTACTTAGTCACTTATCTGCAATAGCGGTCTTGACTTTTCATGCTTTTCTTACTTAGTCATTGATTGGACCAACTCACAATTGTCCAAAAAACGGAGAAATAAACAATGCAAACTTTATTGTTAGTTCTTCTCCTAAATTGGACTCTTTTCAATAGCGTTAGCCAGATTGTCTGTGAGACTTAGCATGTCGATATGAGACACATGTACATTTGGCCAACGCTCTCTTTCTTTCACAACAGAAGGCAGCTTTGATCGCTCCCGAGCCAACTGCTTCGCAGAAGATTTCTTTGAAGTGTTTTATTGGATACTTGAAATGTCCACTATCCCTGGGCCTCATCGTGGAGGGTATTTCAAAGAACTAGCACTGACTCTAACACATTACAAAAGGTCTACAAGTTGGCCAATCCTACGCGCAAAATGGAAATGCCTTCTTAGGCTTCCCCCCACAGAGACGTTGATCCGAAGACGGTCTAGTTCTAGCCAGGACCAGCACAGACCTGCAGGCAGAACAAGTTTGCCAGCGCCCTATCGATATGCGTTCGTATTTCATCAACAACGTTGCTCCTCAGATGCCATCGACATCGACCAACACTGAATGTTGAAGCTACGGAGTCTCGTGGTGACTAAGGAGAAATCGCAATTTAGACAATAAGCTGCTGCTTTTGACATTAGCACCTTAGAAAGAAATCCCTTCATTTATCATTGCATCCGCCTCGTAATAACTTATTTTGGTTCATTCTCATTTTCGTCTCCTCTCCAAAATTTTCCAAAATTTATTTCTACTCATTTTGGCGCCGTCAGTGATGTCTCCTACTAAACTTAATTATATATACTAAGAGGGGTGCCAGGTTAACACACTACCCCTCTATGCCTCCCATGTCCAAGTATACGTCTCCAACTCCGGTCCTATGATTTCACCCGGCCTACGAAGCACCCATAATTTCGAATGTGTAGCTTTGACCCTTTTCTTCTCTCGTGACTTTCCCCTAACAAAAGTAGCTTCTATCTTCATCCACTTATTTGCAATACTGATAGCAATCTTCAATGACTCCGGTGGATCTGGGGGAGCCCGAAAGTCTCCTGCTTTCCATGAGCTGCTGTCCTTCCACACGACTGTGAACTTCAAGACCGTTTCGAAATACCTAAACCAAACCTTGGTGATATCGTAGAAAGAGTATATGTTCGCAAGTCTTCCTTGGAATTCCAGCGTGATCCAAGTAATTTTCGTGCCGATAGGAAAGTACTTAGAGACGTCACTTGTGGGCATGGTACCCAGGCCCCTACATAGTTAGTACCCAATAGTAGGTACCTTATGAAGAGGCAGTAAACTTACTTGAGGCAGATATTAGTAGTACGCTGGAGAACTTCCTTGGGTGCAGATTTGAAAACCTCCTGATTCTCGCTGGAGAGCACAAAGATATTTTCTTTATAAAAAGCGTCAAGAACTTCGCTATATAAGAGATGGTCCGGGCGAAGCGCTGCAACTAAACCTGTCGTGAGACCATCCATCCTGATAGCGCTTGAGAATATCATCTTCCGGATTTCAAAGGGAAATCGGCGAAAATTCAAGGTATTTCTCGATACAACAACAGAATCTGTACGAAATCCTCCGATAAGCTCACAATTGTAAAGTTTTGACTGATGGGCTCCACAAAAGCTTAAAGAAGAAGCGTAACTGAGGGAATTGATAGTGAGACTGTTCTGAATATCACAACTTTGAAGTGGCCCAACCCCATTCAAGGTCGAATTGAATATTTCCGCATCGTACACGTTGCCGCCCTCTATTTTGCAACACGAGATAAATGGGGTTATCGACGAAGCATCATGTTCTCCGACCGCTTTCTTCCGAATACGGCAGTCCGTCAGCTGAGATGTCTCGATCATCCCTCCATAGATAGTGCATGCTATGATGATACAGTCTTTCAGGATAGAATTGTGGATGATTGTCTGGAAGATAATGTGCCTTTGTAGCGTTCCACGGAACAATACTTCACATTCCTTGAACTGTGGAGCTTCTCGACCTGCCTCTATCTCACGTAATCTATTATGGTGTAGGGGAACCCCCAGATGGGTTTGGCCATAAAGTATTATTAATGGATTTGGCATATTCTCGGGTAAACTGGGAGCTAAACATTGAGAATCTTTGATAAACTCGTGCTGCCGAGCTTCAATATTTTCTGAGCTTCCAAGGAAAGTCATCGTTAGTGTGCAACTGAGATGACTTCGATCGTGTGTCTTATTGGATATCTCTATGGCTGGTATGGTTTTATATCGTTGCAGGTAACGAAATCAAATAGGGGTTGGAGATTTTATATAGTTCTGATGCATGCAGTAAAGTTGGAATGTTGGAAGTCGGGCGAATCAGATCCTTGTACGAAAGTTGGATTTGAAGGTCATGAGACTACAGGGGGTAGGCTCCCACGACGGACCATAACAAAGCCTCTAAAGTCCTGATTAATCCTTGAGTGTGAAATAGTTGGTCATCGATAAGCTTGCCAACTGGAGCAAGGTATTATTATAATAACGCAATGATGGGGAACGTGGATTTATGTCAACACGCAAGATATAGAAGCAGATATGACTTAACAGTCAAAATCTTAGCTTGCAGGAAATGTGATTCTGTTTTTAGCTAATACTCTACCGCCAGTATGCAATTATAGTTCGCGCATTCTAAATAATAGCTTTTTAAGAGATATAAATATTGACTTGGAAATGTTGCATTAGATTATTTTAAAGATCCTAGCCTGTTTGCCATCACAATATTAGCGGATCTACAGTTTGACATCTCGAGCTAATTCTTGAGCTCTACTTTTGATTTAGTCACTGACTTCCAGCAGAAAGGTTTTTAAGCCACCCTTGAGTTCAATTAAGCTGATAGACGGTGATAAACAAGAGATAATACGCTTAGGTAAAGGTTGAGACTGGAACTTTTGACATTCTGCTAATTTGAGCTAGATAATTTTAATTGGCGTTCCAATAACGATCAAAGGCATAGTCGACAATGGGTGGTGATCTGTTATCTCAGGACAATGTTCATCAAAAAATCGAAGTGAGTTCTCGCCATTGCCGAACTCGTAGCTCTCCACTGCCTTGAATCGGAGCCATGAGCCCTTTGAGAATTGAGTGTCGTGAAAGAAATCAAGAGTATCTTTTGGTGTGACATCCTTCTAGATGCTGTAGCCACATAGTCGCGGATCAGATACTGAGAGGCCTTTTGCTTGCTGTAGCCGACTTTGTAACCACTCATCCGATGCTTCTTCATTATTTAACACCCGGCGATGGAAAACAAGAGCGCGAACCAGTGTGCCAGCAAGAACAGTAGTATCGGCCGGGGAAAATACGTCGATCTTTCTTGCAATGCATCCAGTCTGGTCAAGTCGGCAAAAGATATGTTTTCCCGCGGTTTCTTTATACTTCTGGTCTTGTCGCCCGGCCCAGGTAGTATAAGTATTCCGCCATGTTAGACAAGTCACGTAATCCCAATCGAGATGCATTTTCTCATCTCCATTATCTTTAGCAACAGCAAGTTGAGTATATTCCTTAAGAAATGGTATCATCTCGGCGGTTTTCTGCACCATGCTGGCATGAACGAAGCGATACTCATGCTCGAATTGCTCCTGATTCCAGCTAAGCTCTTTTGCAACCGATGTAAACCAAGTCACCTCATTTTTGATGTCGTAGGGAGGCATCGTAGTCTCGTCACCTACTTTGAATGACATGACTTTGACTGTTGGCGATTGCAATATAGTCTCTTTGTTTGTCTTGCTTCTTTGGAATAGTCTATCTTGTTTACGAATAATTCTCTAAGCAGCGTGGCAATTGAAAGCAGTTCTGTCAGTTCGGCTTTTCCGACTGATCTTGGGCTAAATCATTAGCACGATATATATGAGATGCTTTGATTTACCTCATTCCCGGTCTTCGGCCCCACCATAGATGTTTTTAAGGACACACCTTCACCTGTTGACACCTCTAAAGTTTCGGCACTGTTCTCAGCGCAGGGCCCCTACATCACGGCTACTTAAGTAGAAGCATGGCCGTGGCATGCTCTTTTCGCTGTATACAGATCTCCTCAGCTATATTCCTGATTTTCACATAACTTGTTGTCATTCGAAGTTCTGGCTTGATAAGCCTTCATGCTGAAGATCTACTCCTTGATGATCTTACAGCTTTTCCTAATATTTTACCCTGTAGTCCCGAAGGGCAATTGCGTAAGTTCCGACCCTTTCTTGAAGACCTGACTAATATTCATAGAAATTGATCAGTTTATGATTAGATACTTCCCTGTTGTTCTGAGCGAGTTTAAAAATTCTGGTATTTTTGAAGATGTTCTGGAAGCTGGCTTTAAGAATTCGATAGGGGTCAGCTGGAGAACATCTAATGGGACGTTTTGGCTCACTTAGGGAGAGGCCCGCCGGAACAATTTGCATTCAGTTAGGTCAACCAGAACAGCAACTATCATTCTCAAGCATTTGAAAACATATCCTCACGCCAAAGTTAATTTCAACACTCGCCTTACACAGGCTGAGCAGAAAGATGGAAAACTTTGGCCTCACTCAGAAAAGAGGCCTGAAAAAGTTCTCTGTTCAATAGAACTAGATCTATTCAATGGCAATAGCTAAGTGTTTATAATGAGCATGGAACACATTTAGATACATAGAAGGATTGTACTGACCTTCTATGACTAACCTATGAGCGTCATTGATACTGCTTATGATTTAGATAACTAGCAATACTTTAGTTCATAGTACCCATTACAAGGTTCCAGGAGGGCTGATCCGGGCTAAATTATGCCTCATTATCAGAACCTCAACAATCTAACTGGATCCTGATCCCCAAAGAACAGAGTCACGACCTGTATCTTGCTTTATACGCACTTATCCAAATTTTTAGAGACTACTCCTCATCAAGGGACAATGTACTTCAGTAGCTTAACAACCGCAAGCTGCATACCTCCACCATGTACTAAAATCCTCGCCCGGATTGAAAAGGCTCCAGTCCCTTTCAAAGGTTTGCGCCCCCAATTCGGGAGGCTCAAAGATTTGTTAGTATTATCTAGTAGTAACCAATTATCAACAGTCCCATAATGTCAACAAAATAGAATGTTAAATACTTTTGTTCTGATAGTAGTCCATAAGGGCTAGTGCATCTGGCGCCACTGCCCTTGTGCCCAGCTAAGTCCGTTTAGTGTCTTAGTCTTTAACCACTTAGCCGCCACAGGAATGTTCTCAATAGATAACCCTTCTTCATACCTGTTACTAACCCGCACATTAACAGGTATTGAAAGGCAAATCAAGACTATGGAGACAATAAGAATCCATAAAAACCCCGTAAAGTTCACATTCGTCTACCCATCACTTTCTATCAAGTAAGTTTCCCGACAGATATCAATTTTCGCAGGACGCTGTTTTATAAAGCCCCAGTACTTGCTCTGAGTGCCCCGAGCAATGTCACGCGCATTAATCATGATGCGAGCAACCGAAGCTTTGAAAAGCTGTTCAGCTTCTGTCTTCCACTGCTCATCATCGAGAGGTAGAGACACAAAACCAGAGATTCTTGACTGTGCATTAAGTGCGGCTGCCATGCGGAAGTTGAGTGAGGAATAGATATTGGAGCCGATTAAAGATAAAATAAGGAACCATAGCGCTCGAGCAGCCTTGGAGTCGTTCATATCTGCCCTCGGTATTTGAGGAAGCGGTGTCCAGGATAGATTGAAAGATGGTTCCCTCCATTCCGTTTTGTCGAAGCAACCTAGGACCGTCCCTGGTCCCGCAAGATTTATGTAGTATTGGCGTGGATCTCCTGGTATTGTTATCTCATCTTCAGCAGGAAAGATTGGATCCAAGCTCTTTTGAAGATAATTGATCTTTTGAGATACGACAATGACAAGTGTGGTTGAAGAGCCAAGCTCTGGTTGGAGTTCTTTGATGGGTTGCCAAGGGGGCATCGAGTCAAAGCCGCCGTCTGAGCCATCTGACCATAACGCTCTAGAATGAGTGAGAAGTGGGCGATCAAAAATGTCAGTAGAGGCCACTTACGCCACCTGGTAGCTAGGTATGTCACCCCTATCGCCTCGTCTGATAGTCTGATAGGACATTGAAGGCCACGCACGAGTGCGTCCGTAGTAGTAGCCGAAAGTGTACTTCGAATTTTCTCGCCTTACGAGATTTATATAGGTGCGGTTCATATTTAGTGGAGAACAGATCGTTGTTCTATTAAACTCTAACGATCCAACGCTATTGATTCCGATCTTTCTCGCCGAGATAGCATTTGTCGTTAGACGAATAGGCTTTACGCCTTGGCCAAAACAAATGTGATCCGGCCAGGGGCAAGTCGAATTCGAAACTTGAATGGAGATTGTGGGATCTACAAACGTTTTACAATCCGCATTGCTTCGTTCAAAGCAGCTGTCAGATAGAGCCGCGCTCTCAATCTGAACGGCAGTCTCGTAAGGCCTTGAAATGTTCAACTTCTCCATGTCTGTATCCTGCCACTGCCCTTCTCTCGGTAGGTATATCCCACAGTCTGGATGGTTCGACACCGCTGTACTATTGTTGGCGAGACGGGCAGTCAACACACCCCAAGTCAGAAAAGCAAGAAAGAGGATAATAAGGCATGTGGCCAGGCTAAACATACGAGCGGCCTCTTTCCAACGATGAGCCGGGACGGGCTGTGCAGGACCAAGATGGATGGCACCTGGCGAGATGGTACTTATCCCAGATCGTACCGTTCGCCAGGCGATAGTCTCAACAGCTCCCGTCTCTTCATGAAAGAAGCCCCAGTTTTGTAATGCGCGTATGATCAAGCGAAATCCTCTAGCCAGGGCGATCGTGACAAGGATACCAAGTAGATTTGTAAGAACGTTGGAATTATTGGTAGTCATAAGCCATTGCGATTCTACAATGGTCAGAGGGTTATGAAGCTCTGGTTTGGGGACTACTTACGAAAACCAAATCTTCGGGAGCTGTCAGTCCAAAGGCTATTCTTCACATAGTCCGTTCGTAAATCCGACATCGTAGATACAGGCCAAGAGATATCTGTGCGATAGAGCAGTAACCCACCTAGATCGCAGTGTCATCGGATAATATTGTCATGCACTGCGATGCTTCTTAACTCAGAGATAAATGACGCATACCGCGCCACTAGTGACAGCCTCATAGTGCGTCTGTGTAACGTCCGTAACTAAAACTCATTGTGGCTGGCTGTGTCTATCGAATCAGCTCCCCCAGGCCCCAGGCCGCGACACGAACAAGGTAATCTGTGACGTATACTACACCATTTTCCTTGGTATACAGGAATTTGTCTTCGCCTACAAGGCAGAATCGATATCAACGAGGCTAGAAGTTGCCCAACCTTCGAGATATTAGAGGGATTGTTCAGCTCTTACAGATTATTTTTGTTCCCATCTTCCACCCTCACGACAGGATTTTGCCAGAACAAGATACATCAAAATCAACCGTCTTTATAATACATTAAATATCATGGTTCTGATTTCTCTTCGTCTTCAAGGCGATATTATCTGGCACCGTGATTAGCGAATCGGAGTGGCTGCCCATGTGTTGGATCGCCTAATTAGGACCAGGGTAAGCAGGCTGACAAAATCTCAACACTGTACTCTATAGACTCGACAGAATCAACGAACATACCAGAATAAGGATCCTGTCACTATAGAATACTTGAGTTTGTTCAATAGGCCCCCACAGTCACCATCGCCACTCTGCTCAGGCGCTACTCACCCTCGGCCAAAGCAAAAATATAAACATAGTAATCTCAAGTAATTAATGTGAAAAGTAATGGGAACGAATGATTAATAATTGTAGCTAATGGGATCAAGTAAATAACCGAATTATTATCGCGATTCATATTATATCTTTTGTGTCTATGCATATGCAGTACTTTGTAATGTTTATTTAATAAAAAAAACCACATTCCGACCTTATTAACTCCTTGTACTGCTAAGCTTAAACAAAAACCTTGCCTCCGGAACCAAAAACTCCCCAATCATCAATCCACCTTAATTTCATTTTCCGATCTTTGCGCAACTTGGCATCGCTGCGTTTTGGATTGGTGGTTGTAGCCACATAGACCAATTTTCCAGCGTCGGCATCAGCAGCGCGCCGACTAAGTCGAAAGCGTCGGTCACCTAACAGGGCGAGGAGGCCGGTGTAAGCTATAGTAGGCGAGAAGAGGTTAGTAGAGGTGGCAAGACGGTGTAAGAAGAAATGAAAATATAGTCTAAAAGGGTGGGGGACTTTTACCATAACTGTCAGCATTATTGAGGGCTTGAGTATTGCTCAATCCGTTGATACCCGCCCACATGTATGCATTATCGACGGCTAGAGCATCGTTAGCACAAGTTTGTTCTCTGAGTTGACAGTAATGAGCTTCTGATATCACTTACTGCCGTAGGCTGGAAGATGCGTGAATTCGTGTAGAACGACTAAGCTGGTAATCGCATCGAAGGGGTCTAGGTTCGACAAAGCAGTGATATCTTTCTGCGAAGACGGGAGGGTTTGTAATGCTGCATCCGTCTGCATTTTGCAAATCTAGCAACGAAAAAGTCTTAGAATCATTTTAAATTCATCAGAAAAAGAAGCCCGAAATGCATTCGACAGCTCAGGCATCCTCTTGCGCGTTAGAAGAGAGATTGTACTTACTGTTACCGTTGCGCGCTTAGGGTTCTCTCCAGCGGGGTTGGTGCTGGGCAGAAGCGAGTACGTCTCACCCTGAGTGCCCGTGTCCTTACAACCGTTCGTAGATGGTACCCGGCGAACGTGATTGACTGTGTCAATCCAGTCCTGACCAGAGGTTCTCTTAGAGTTGGGATTTGGATCTCCTGGAATGTCCGGGACCAACTGCCACCGGTTACTGCCACCGGTTTCGTCATCGTCGCAGTAGATGCGGACATCGGATCCAGGTCTTGAATTCGTTTGGGTAAATGCAGAGATGCCCCCTTCCACACCTAGTAAAATCCATCTATTAGGAACACACACTTTCTGGTACTGCTACTAGAACATGATGATCATCTTGATGTACTGACCAGTTACTCTGCCATAGGAACCGGCATCTGATTTGTCAGCTTTGAAGATACGCTTGAAAACAGTTTCCATATCTGTATCGGCTGCATCTCCCAACCGTTCATTGGCACGGTTAGCCATCTTTATGCCTTCATCGATAGAGCCGGGCATTTTCCCACTGCAGGAGCTGTCGACCCAATAAGTGAGACCATGACAAGGGAGAGCAAGGACGAGTCCTAGGGTAATCGCATATCTGAGGAAAGAAAGTGAAGGCATGGCTGTTGCATGAAAAGTAGGGATAGAATGGAAAGGAAATTGTTAAAGTAAAAATAGTAAAGGAACGTGTAGCGGAGCTAGTAATAAGAGATTATGAAGTTAAAGTGAAAGGGTGAAAGGAAATTGAGAAAGAAATAGGACAAGATATGGGCTTACAAAATGATAGGAAATAGGATAGAAAAATGTGACTAGAGTATCAGCGTCGGCGTCGTGGATACTCAATCGGGGTCATCATAGGGATATTTGAAGGATTCCAAAGGATTGACAAAGCCGCTGTAGTGATTGTCATGCCGTGCGTGTAGAGGAACGTGCGGTACATAAGGCTGATGAAGATCCTCTGCATACCGTAGAAAATGGGGCGCATTCGCCAGGCGTAAGCAGTTTAGTACAGTATAAGCTTCGCATTGGCTCAATCAGCCGAAGTGAAGTGAATAAGTCTCGAGCTTGGTGGATGCTTCTAAGGCAGTGCTTAGCCGCACTATACAGATAGCGCCTGCCGGATGGTTTCCATGTACACTGTAGACTCAGCTCTGACCGCGGCTAAATGCTTGGCCAAATAATTACTGCAGAAGAAACACCAGCTATTGGCGGATATTGGACCATTTCTCACGTTTATTCTTGGAAAGCTAAGAATCTAATCTTGAGATCTTGTTAGGTTTCAGCTTTCTCATGCTGTGTCACGTATTACCACAGCGCTAAGGGGTATATTTACCTTTGTGCCGTGCTCACTGCTCAGTGGAGGCTGACGTGGTGGCTGTGTCCGTCGGATCAAATCTATAATGAGCTTCTACTTGGCTGAGAAGGAAGGAATTGAGACATGACAATCACATGAGCGAAACATACCAAACGGAGAGGAGAAGCGTTCATATCATACTCTACGACATGTGCTATCTTTTTACAAGTTGCTTTCTTAGGTAGTTAGGTTAGAGGTACTGCAACACCGCGGGATCAGGGACCCGCGCTTGAAGTGGAGGTCTTTTTGGGCAGTTTTTGTCCCCTTTTCAAGACTCTGTGTATAGCTGGTCTGGGGCCTATCATGCAATACACCATGGTGTATACAAATTAAATATTGAAGTTTTTTTCGCGCGCTGCCAAAGGAATTTAGTTACATGTCAGCAAGAACGAGGATGACTCAGGTGGGCATGTGGCGGCGTTAAGTTACGTAAATAAATCAAAATCTTTATTTGCACTAGCGGTAATGTAATCTGCACGTCGCATCCACTCAATGCCTCTCTACCTAGTTCTAGTTGGTGCTGGTGAGTGACAATCCTGCCGTTGCTCCCATAAATGATGCATATGTATATGAGCTCTTGATCCTCTCTCTCTTAGATACATATACATATAGTCTCTAACTGTCCACAACACCTGAACAGCTAGCCAGCTAGCCAGCTGCCACCTGTCTGTCTCTTGCCCATTATTTGTTTCGCCATCTTTCTTACAGGTCAGGCGTCCATCATCTTCTGCCGCGCTACTGGCTCATCTCTTCTCCCCGTCATAGTCATTACATGGTGCTCGATTGTCGATTTCTGATTCTCTTCTCCATTACTACCATTACAGCTACTGCACAGTTGCAAGCCATTATCATTCCATTCCTTCACTTTCATTCCCTTCCATCTTACATTCACAATGCAATCGCTACTTCTCCTCTGTGCCCTACTTGCGGGTGCGAATACAGCGGTGTGCTCTAATGTCGTACCTGTCGCCGCCGCCGCCCTTCCCTTGGACCTAGTGCCGAGGGCCACTACCGCGCCTTCCCAAACCGATGCTCAAACCGCAAACGCGACTCGCCTCGTCACTGGCAGCAGTGCCGTAGCAACTTTCACGGCCACCACGCTCACTCAATACACAGAGCTGCGCAAGTCAATCACTATTACGACCACCGTCACTGAGAGCCAACCCGCCGTCGAGACCGAGGTTGCATTGGTTGTCGTGGCTGGCGGCGTTGCGTGGTGGCTTGTGGGTCAGTTTTCCCTCTCCTCCTCCTCTCTCAGTTGACACTAACGATCCCATAGCCCAATCTGGCGCCGCAGGTGTGGTCTTGAAGCCTCCACCAGAGCTTCCCGAAGGCGGCAAGGAAGACGACAACACTTGTCCTCAATCCGAGAAGGACTGCGATGCCAACGACTGCAACGGGACCACCCTCAAATTCTGTACCGCCGTAGGGCCTGACGCTGGATGTAAGTTTAAGCCTTAAATTTTATCGTTGATTATCCCTCCTCATCGTAGAAAAGAATTACCGTGCTAATCTCGTGCGTGTTTCTCGCCAGGTCCCTGTGAACAAAAAACATGCCCTACGGGTGACCAGGAACCCGACTGCGCTGACAAGTCTTGCAGCGGCACCAATGATAAATGCACCACCGGGGATGACAAAGACTGCAATTGTAAGACAACGAAGCCTGAGTGCCCAACTGGAGACTCGGAACTACTCTGTAGCGCTTGTGGAGGTCGTGATGACAATGGGAAATGCAAAGGGGTGAGACATTCCAGATATTCCCGAGCTATCCTAGCAGAACAGCTACTGACACGTTGATATCAGCTTTCCGACCATGACAATCTCTGGCAAGGCTGTGACTGCATTGACGATTCAAGACCTGCTATGCCCTATAAACCTTTTGGTTCCACGTCCAACTTTGAAGCTGCGCAGGCTGCTCTTGCAGGCCTTCCGGGATTCGGGCCTGGTACCAGGACCGATGATAGCCCCAATGACAGATGCGGTGCCAATAATGGTCCTTGTAATCAGAATGGATGTAATGGCGTCAATGCACCCAATGGCGCCCCCGGCAATTGTACTGCGGGAGATTATGAGGACTGCAACTGTGCCAGTGTTTGCGGCGATACTGATGGCGCATGCGACGCAAATGGCTGCAACGGTGTAAGTGGTACATGCACCGCAGGACAGTATAACGGGTGCCCCTGCGGCAATGTCTGTGGCAACTTGAAAAACGGTCCGTGTAACAAGAATGGCTGCGAGGGCATCAACGCCCTCGGCGGAGCCCCAGGAACATGCACAGCCGGGACATACAAAGACTGTATGTGTGACAGCGTTTGCAGCGATAAAGACGGGCCATGCGACGCCAATGGCTGCCAAGGAGTCAACAACAGATGCACCGCGGGCGACTACAAAGGATGCTCATGCGGGACAGCTTGTGGGTCATTGCAGAATGGACCCTGCGATCAGAACGGCTGTGAAGGCAAGAATGGCCTCAATGGAGCCGCTGGGGTATGCACTGGTGGCACATACAACGGCTGCGCGTGTAATAGCGTATGTGGCAGCACAGACGGCCCATGCGACCAGAACGGCTGCAATGGCATTAATGGGCTTGCTGGAGCCAGCGGCACGTGTACTGCCGGGGCATATAATGGTTGCACTTGTGCGAGCATCTGTGGCGATACATCTGGCTCCTGCACCGAGAATGGCTGCGCAGGGGTGGATGGCAAGTGTACCGCTGGGAAATATAACGGCTGTCCTTGCGACTCCAAGTGCGGAAACCTGAACCCCGGGCCTTGCAATAAGAACGGATGTGCTGGAGTCAATGGTCTTAATGGTGCCCTCGGGAAATGTACTGCGGGTGATTACAGTGGATGTACCTGTGCGAGCGTTTGTGGAGCTAGCAATGGGCCTTGTAATAGCAATGGTTGTAATGGCAAAGACGGCAAGTGTACAGCTGGAGACTATAATGGCTGTGCTTGTAATTAATATAAATTGGGAGTAATTATTATTGCATTTCACAAGTCTAAGCATTAGAAGATAAGATTATAAGAGGTTATTGTCGTCCATCCCTGCGCAGCGAGACACCTTGTGTAGCAAGACAACTTTTCTTGCGGACCTTCGGAATGCTGTCACCGTACTGGTACAAAATCACGACTAACGTATCTTGATTCCGCAAGTCCAGTTCTCCTAGTACATCAGCTTCCGACAAGATAAAACGTGGCACTAGTTATTCTATTACTCATTCCGTCAGCACCATTTATCGCTCTTACACTAACTCTTTTTGTCCATTCATGAGGATACTGAGGTATTGGGAGGTATTAAAGTACTGGGAGGGCGGGGTTAAATTCATTTGCTGAATGCTAGGAATTCGCTTTGAGAGAGGGAGGTTGAGTACTAGCATTTTTTCTCGTGAAGCATTCTCTTTTATTATGTATTAGTGATACGTTGGTATTCGTATATTAATATGTATTACCGCCTCCATAAAACAGCTTTGACTATTTGAAGAGAGCGCGATTGTAGCAAATCTTTTAATTTTAATTTAAAGGACTGCAAAATAAAAATATCTATGTTCGTCAATAGCTTTAGAATACCTCACTCCAGGCTTACTAAAATAATTTCGTAATCCTTCAGTGTCTTCGCTTTCAATGCCTCGGGATCGCAGTTTAGTTAGAGATAGAGCATCGTAGGGTCGGTAGCCAATGCAGAGTGGAAGATAGATGCATAGGCTAGTAGATTTGAGAGTTCCTATAGGAGAATTGTGAATTTTGCATATCATGCTGGAGGCTTAAGGAGGCGAGATGATTGCTGTGGTTGTGTGAGGAAGGAGGAGAGAGGTTATGGCCCAACAAGAGTAGAGGATGTGTTGCGCTTATACCTACCTACCTCTTTTAGACAAGGAATTAGGCAGCATAGCAGAAATATGTGACACATGTATAATACTGAAGTTAAGAATTTATAGAATGGTTGATGATTTGTTTGTTTAAGTAAGTCAAAGCTCGGATCTTGTACAAAATTGCAACAATTTTGATCCTCGACCGCCTTCTCTTTCTCAGATTACTGTACCAGGCAGCTCCATCCTTCATCTACCTTCACTCCTTCATCAGCTTCAACTTTCGCCCTATGTCGGAAACCAAACAACGGATACACAACATCAAACAAAACCTTTTCTAACTCGGGATCCTCAACGAGCCGCTTCCTAGTTCCTTCGTCTTCGTATCCCCGCGCTAGGTCACGTGTTAGGATCTCGATTTTCTCATCTTCTGAGAAGATGTCGAAACTATCATTCCAGAATTTCTGTACGTTGTCTTTGATTATTTCACGCATTTCTTCCGCAGCTGCTTCTAGTTTGGGGATTCCTAGTACAGTGTTAGTGTCATGATCCGTGTACCCAGCGACGTGCGAAACCATACCGCAGTCACAAATGCTTCCTATAATCATAGAGTGTTAGCTCAACCCGGCGAAATTATATGAACGAAAAACTTACCTTGAGTGCCTAGAACCAGCATTTTCTCCTCTTGCAGTCGCCTAAATCCATTCTCGTCAAGAGTCAGCTCGCTTACAAGGCCCCATATTGGTTTCGCTATCAGAAAGCCATTGAAAGAAGCATGATGCATGACGCGACAGAAAGCTTCCTTTCGAAAAAGGGTTCTTGCTATTCTCGAGATGAGTAACTGGACTCATGCAAATAAAGAAAGAGAGGGCACATACAGGCAGCAACGACATCCTCTGGTCCATACAGATGCTGTGGTGGTAGCACATCGTCTTCCAACATGTTCGAACTACTAATCCTTGTAAAACCCAGCTTCATGAATCGGATGCGTTTCAGATAGATCCAGATGACTTGGACTGGAAATTGGTCATACAATTCTAGAAATTTATTTCGTTGAGCTTCCCGAGTTTCTTCGGGGAGGCCGCGAGTGCTGGAGTCGAGCTTGATACGCATGTAATGTAATCCACGAGCTTGATCGAAGTCGTTTGTATCGAGAGATTTTCCACCTTGATTGTGTTAGCCACCATCATTTTTACTTTTTGTGGACGTACTGAGCTCGAAGTAAAGCTTCTTTGCTTTCTCTTCTTGAATACATAATGCATACAGTCTGTCCTCGGGAAAGGGTCCACTCGACAGACTCGGCAGCGTTTCGGGAACCTCGTGTGATGAGGATGCTGAAGCCAATAACTTTGCTGCTTGTCTGAGTTTCATACGACCTTTCGCTCGATCATTGCTAATTTCAAACCCATTATGACTAGTTAGGTAATGCTGAAGTGTCTTGCAAGTGGTGCCCTTATTATTAAAGACAATCAAGTCAATTCGATGACTCTCCTCCAGCATGATGCCATTGATCTTATTAACGTACTCTTCCGACAAAGGGAAAAATCGGAAGCCAAACCTGTCACCTACCCCGATTGGTCCTCCATTGAGAAGAACACATCTACCGTCAACGATCTTGGAATACGAGTTCAGTGCTTTACGGATAGGAAGATCTCTCAGGAACATCCCAGCTGCTTCAGGATGGAGATGTGGCTCTGTGCAAACTTTATAAAACGCCTCTCTCCATTCTCGAGTCGTTTCATCAGAATCCTCCTCGGGTACAGGTAGTAAGAAGGTCCGAAGCACGATCAGGAGTCTCGGTGCTATCGGAGCGAAGAGGTGGAACTCCGTGTAGGCTGAACATTCCATTTTGCCAGTTGCTGGATTAAACCTCTCCGTCTCTGCGCCCTCGTGTATGCTATACGCATTCTGGGTGAGAAGGAATTCGTCGTCCGGGTTGGTTGGAGTAACGAGGGCCATGTAGAATTGCTGGACATTGTTGATGAACCAGTTGGCATCGTCAGGATAGATCCGCTTACTCAACTTTTCCATCCACTCCAAGCCATAATCCATCTTCAAGTCGAGGATACCCTTGATGTTATCGAACCATACGTCAATTGGTTTCTTGATTCCCCTTTCCTTCATATGTTTCAACATTTTTTCTCTGTCGTTCGAGTCGTAGTCATCAGTATTGTCGTGGCAATAGCGGCTGTGAAACCCACTACTTCGGTACTTCATGATAAAGAGAAACTTCCGCAAGGTATCCCGCTGCGTCCGTGTGATCCAAACCTCGGTCTTTTCCACCTCGAAAGCCCTGCGAATTGTGCTTATGACCTCGCCAGCTTGGGATTCGAGCACAGACAATTGTTTCTCAATGTGATGCTGCTTCGTAGATACGCTTAAATCGCGATACATATCTACCATTCCAAATGTCTTCGCTACCGATGTCTCCGTGATCTCCGGCTCTTCGCCAGCGAGGTTGATACCGTACAGCATTGGTTCCATGGAGCGCGATCTATTCTTGCGTCTGGCTTGCTTTTTGGAAGTATGAGTAGAAGTCGATGGTTCGCTGAGATGCGAATAGTTTCGTAAGATGAAGCGGGGAATGAAGTGGTGATATTGTGATCTTTCTGAGGCGGAGGCAAAGGAACCCGCCATATTTTCGAGACGGTAGTCCTAATAATTGAATGAGCTTCAACGGCGGCTTCAACAAGGTAGTAGTTATACAAGCTATAACGCAAATACAATTGTGGTTTAGCAAGGTGGCGCAGAATTGAGGTTGTTTCAGGCACCTAAACGGCGAGGCTGAGGGTTTCGTACTTCGGTACGGTTGCTTATTGGAGTATTAAGCAGCGATAGACACGAATAGTACGGGGAGAGTTTGAGTAGTGTCTGGAGTTTTACTGAAGAAATAACAGAGTGCTTCATTGCGTAAGAAAGAGAAGGGCATCATTTTTCGAACGGCCTCACCTCATCGGAGACGGTCGACGGTTGTCGGTGGTCCACGCCCGTTTGCTGACCACCCCTCCTCATTTGGTCTCATGCATATAAAACCATGCACTGGGCCGGTTCATAGGTCGTATTGGGTCGTATATAGCCGTGGCGCGTGCTAAGGTGGCGCCTCACGAAATACCAACATGATAAGCAACTGAGCTCCTATGGCCATGCAAAAGTTTTATTGATATATCAATTATATACTTTATTTATTTGAGAATAGAATAGTATATATTAATCATTTGCTCTATATATTCCGCTCTAGGTTGATTGATAAACAAATTGTGGCTGTGAATGCAATTACTTTTTCGATAGTGGTCGGTGGATTTATTCCATAACCATTACATCTTCTCGTTTGTAGATATTCTTCAGATGATTGATTTGAATATAACTTTAAATTCAATCCCTGCTCCATCCTAGATTGCTGCTTCGTTCTCTGATCTCCTTGCCCCTCCACAATAGCACGCCAATCGTCAGTGGAAAATCTGCAAGCTCAAGCTCTTTGTGGAGGTCTTGTCTGGGATTGAGAATACGGTATGCGACGTCGCCTGTATATCTGGGGATGTCGGCCCACCCGGTACGCAGAGGTCGAGCAATGGATTTGATGCCATCAGAACCAATGACCAGATCCCCTTTCCAGATTTTGCCGTCAAGGGTCTTGGCGCTGGGAGCATCGAATTTATATTCGATGACTTGTTGGCTCTTGTGTATTTGGACCCCGGATTTCCCGGCTACTTCAAGAAGAGCGGCATGAAACTACTCGATAAACAAGATAGTATGGCGCGCCGTGCTTCTCGACAATGTTGTCAACCAGAAATTTGTCGCTATGCGCCACAATTATCTTAGGGAGGCGGTGTAAGTCAGGTATAACGCTCATTTCGTTACAGAAACATATGAGCATATTACTGCAAGTTAACACAGACCAAAAATAACTAAAATATCATGTTCTGGATCTTTCATTCAATCACTCTCAACCCTAACACCTAGAGATAGATCTCCAAGTTCTCCAAGCTCATCATAACTCTCGATCTCATTTTTGCTGTTGTTAACCTTTGGTGTCTGAGTTCTTGAAGCACAATATTGGTCGTGTACAGAAGCTTGTACCCTCTCGCTCAACTCTCTCAAGTCCCTCATTACGTAGTGCATGAACTCATTAGGCACAGTATCTTCTTGAAGTCTGAAACATGTTAGTCGTCTGTAAATTCGAACCTACTGCCGACACTTACCTTCGGAATGTCGCAGAACGCACTTCATTCATGATATCCTCCGTCTTCCTCATCATTTCCAGCAGTTCATCTTGCTTCAGGATCCATTTTGTATGACCATTCCACTTCCACACCCGCAATGACCGCCAGAGTCCTATCGTGAATGCGTGCGCAAGAAACCAGAGGCAGCCTAGAGGGATTAAGCCAAGTATCCAAACGATCGCCACCAGCGGTTGCGCCACATTCTTTCAAATGCTGACCTATCGAATATTCCTATCAAGATACCGATGAACATCTCAAACAATGTATTCATATCGTCGAAGAAATCATCAGGACTCTGGTGATATCGTGACTTCGGCTCAGGCACCAGGTGCTTGAAAGTTTTAAAAAGCTCCTCCCACTCCTCGAAATGTCTCTTGGCCTTGCCAAATAATTCATCCATGAATTTTATTTCTAGATCATTCCGAGTCTCCCAACCATATATCGATGCGTTTTTTATACCTTCAAACTTCCTGTACGACACATCCAATTCAAGTTTTGAATACTCAAGCGTGCGCTGCATGCGGCGGAACTCATTAGTAGATTGCCTATCCGTCTTTATCACAAAATAGGCACCGAACAGGACGGCATAGAAAAATGTCAGGATGCTGAGGATACTACTTGTTATAGATAATCCGGAGTCGCCGCACGCGCCAAGATTCTTTAATGCATCAGCGATCAAGGAGGTCATGATTGTAGTGCTTTGAAAATTGTGCGCCGTCGTGGCAGGTGGATATTCAGCTACTCTTAATGCTGTATTCGAGGCTGTGAAAAGCCTCACCGCATGCCTACTGCTACGTGTGTCCAGTAGGGAGGCGTAGACAACATGCTAGCGCGCAACATCCGAAAATGAAATTCGAGACCCTTGACCAACAAAAAGACTGCGATGCACGAAGTGAAGTTGTAAAATCAGGTTTCATAACTTTTTCTCTCTCAACAATCGCTAGCTACCATAACACCCATACGAAAAGCCACATAACCAGAGGGAACGAAAGCAGATATGCACGCTATGATGCAAAGATCGAAAGACAACTATGAGCGCCAGCGTCATCTCAGACATATACCCCCAGATACTCCTAGATGAAAAAGACATCCTACACATAACCCTATTCGATACCTAGACTATCTTGATCCTACGCAGTAAAAGCGAGAGGAGCAGCTGTAGCTCGAGCTTTTACCTTATTAGCGCAAGCTGGCTTGGTGATTTGTGGACTCGGTGGATTTGTGGACATGGTAGGTTGAAAGCTTGCAGTGGCATCGAAATATGCAGTAATCTTTGCAGCTGTATCGACACATTCCTGTTATGAGATGTCAGTCTCGATAGCCTTCAAAGCGCATAGAAGAGGAGTTCATACCCAATACCCCGCGCATGAGCCTGAGCTAGCTGTACGCTCACAAGTGTAGGGGTTGGGCCCAGGCACATCATCAACTTTTTTAAGTGACGAGATATCGCCGTTGAAGCCCTCGGTATTTCCTGCGTCTTTGAGCATATTTAAGAGATCCGAGCCTTCCTGGCTGTCTAGAGCACCCTGAAGATTTTTTCCATCTAGACTGCATCTTGTGCCGCTCATAAGCCAGTACTGGGGATCGTTGGGAGGAGGCACTATAACTAATTAGCATTTTTGCCAGACAAACACGGTACTCGTTTATTCTTACAGGGGATTGTATAGTGGCCGTGGTCTCCAACACATTTGAGGGTTGTCTTATCGCATCCGTTGCCATGGAGCTGGACTAATAGGCAATAATCGAATTAGCTGTCTGCCTCGCAATTTGTAGAAGCCGGGGCGTTCAAGCCCCACTATGATAGATGATGTGGGATGATGAACGCCACAAAAGGAAAGAGCCTTACCGTCCGCTTTGAAGTCGCTATAGACATTATATCCTTCATGCTGCACTGACCAGCCCTTGTCGACAGAAGATGTTTCAGACTTATCCCAGGTGCACCCTCCACCCCGACCAATAACTTCATAACATGAACTCGAGGAATATGCCGATGGCAGGTCATTTTCGTCTATCGGGTGGTTAGTTGGATGGAATCATAGCATCTAACGATTGGTATCAGCTTACTGGAACCTATATCGATTCTGTGTGAGACGGTTCCAAGCCAGCTTCCGGTGTTGGTCTGAGAGAAACGTGTGAAAGTCACATTGCAATCGTCTCTATTTGTATTTGGGTTTGGCTGAGTATTGATGATTAGCCCACTGCAAGACATATATCTAGGTAGACTTACAAAACACTTGAATGAACCGAGCTTCTGGCCAGGTGTAGCTGAAGCATCGATACACTTTGTAGAAGCGACTTGATTCTGCTGGCAATTCGCATCCGAGAAAAACTGGCAGGACCCTTCGTCGTCGGGCTGGGCGATGGCCGACTGTGGTATGAGCGAATCCGAAGTGCAGCCCACAGGCCCCTGAGTACCGCCTTTGGTGTACTGCCCACAGTCTGTACCTGGCATGGCTTTATCAAAGGTCATGCAAGTCCCTGTAGCCGTGCCTGTGATGATACGGTACATGGTATCGTCGTTTGCATTGCATCCGTCGACATTGTTGTAGATTGTGACTTGAGGACTAATCAATGAACCGCTCAAAAAGACTCTTGACAAGCAACTTACCTTCAAAGGCCGCACTTACGCCAGTCAAGGCGAGGAAAGAAAAGATAAGTGGCCGCATTCTGACTCAAGATGATAGAACAGGAGTTATAGAAAAGAGTTACAAAGTGATGAGACTGGAACTGCAGAGTGATTTTCAGATTTATATACATATTTCCTGCAAACCCCAAGGCCTTGAAAAACGTCATGGCCATCTGAGCATTTACTACGCCTCAAAGGAAGCTCGAAGCGCTTCTTGGCCTCCTGCCATGAGGCCATTCTATAATTGCCCAAAGTCCAAAGTTAACATTTTGGAGCGGCTTGGCAGCAATCATCATGTGTGCAGAGTCATACCCAAACAGCCAATGGTAAGTTACATAATTGGGGTGCCGACAAACATTGCCACGTTTGGCTGGGGCTTATTTAAGCAGATCGGGGGCCCGAATTAAATTCAAGCGCTTGACCCCATTCTCGGCAAGGCACTGCTCGTATGAATAGACCAATCACAGACAGTAGAAGTCAGGGCGTCGAAACATGACATCGGATGATAGATTAGGTAAGAGCTAGATCCCTTGAATCCACAAAGACTGGGGATCAGACTACGAATAAGCTTATAATTAATCCTGCTAGCACTCGCTTAGACCGGGTGCTGACTGGCAGCATTGATACTGCGCCCAGGGGAAGCCACATGTCGGAGGCTGATGGATGGTTTGTCTTGCCAAGGCTGTATCTTTAACACGGCCACGGCGTAGGATCCTGGGCCCGAACCCTTGGCGTATTGCATACCTACTGTGGAAACGGCATTCTGGAGTGCGTGAGATTTCCAAATCCAACTCATTTCCAACGCTAGGCTCCTACCAATAAAAGCCCGCTTTTTGGGTATTTTTCCTAATTAGGTCAAATGGGCCGAGGGTTCGCTTTTCCTCTGTGCCTCGAACAATATCAGGCAGAAGCAATGCAAGCCCGGTCATTCAGCCTTGCCTCGACAGTCTGTGAGCCTGCGTAATATATACCATATGTGGAATGTTCTTTCGAGCAGCAAAAGTAGAACACAACTGACATGCAATATGACCAGCTTGAGCGAATTTTCGGCCATCAATAGTAACTGCTATTTCCAGAATAGTCATCTTTCGTTCCGGGAAACGCGCCCACAGGATCCTGCCTCGTAGTATCGTCGTCGGAGCTCGCATTACTACCATAATCATCTGCTCGTTCAGGAGGTGCTCTCATCGCATCAAGAATAGAGGCTTCAAGGACCGGTAGACCATATGGTTTGAGGCTGTGAATATCCCGCCCAGACGGCATTGCCGCGATCAACGGCCCGAAAGGTGGTATAAGTTGCGTACCAATCTGAACGGCATTAAGACTGATCCTTTCAGAGGCTTGGAGAGACTTACAGTATCATTCATCTTATTCCATTTCTTTTCTAGCATTTCCAGAACTCGGCCCTCCTCAAACCTTCCCGCATCAGCACCCCATGCTGCCCCCTTTTCAACCTTCTTATCCTCCCTCTTCTCTGACCATTCTCTCTTGATTTTGCCGAGGCCAATACCCTTCTTGCCATCTTCTTTTGTAGCAATGCCCAGCTCATGTAAGCCAGCCTGCAGCCAAGCGATGCCTGTGCCAGTCTGACCGCCTAGTTCAGCATCAATGCCTAGAAACCTACATGCTTTGCCTCGCCCCGTCCTCCTCAGGTCTTCTACATACTTTACTAAGCTTGGATCCATCTTCCCCGCCGACGTCTGAATGCTCAACAATGAGTGGGCATTTGCTGCGTGCTCGGCAGCCGCTAGACAGAGCCGAGCGAACAGATGTGCTCTGACTTTTGGAATCTCGGGAGCCTTGATCATCCATTCTTTGTCACTCTTGTTACGATCCTGCGCAACAGCGGCGGGATATGGATCATCTTTCAGCACTGCCAACAGCGTGGCCTCTGCCATTGCCAACGAGGACAAGGCACGGAACGTAGATTTGGCGATATCGGGACACGGAGGATCCGTAGGAATTTGTTCTGAGCGCGTTGAAAGATGGTCATGAATTGAGGCAGCGGATATCAGATGCTTAGTGGCAGTGGTGATAGCGACTGTCCGTTGCTCAAGGCCTGGAGATGCAGATGCCGAAGTGAAAAGAGGACGAAGCGCCACTCGTGAGAGGAGCGTGTTGGTGTATGCAAGGGTGGAGAGAACGAAGTAGATCTCATATTCCAGTGACTTGATCGTTATTCTACCAGATTCTCGGCCAGGGATGGCTCTGTCAGACAGCGTTGGTCTCCATTCCAATGTTGGTGTTGTCTTGAGAATAATGTCCAGCTCTTCTCCGGCTACCGGCTGACTGCCTAGGCCAGCATCAACAGCGAGGAGGTAGGGAATGTAGTTCTCCAGGCTAATCAGAACATTACTCAGATCTGACGCTTGCTGATGTTGCGGCAGACGCTTGTGTTTCTTCAACGCATCTCGTAAGACTCCGCGATATGTACTCGCGGATAATGGTAGGGATGGGTGGGAGTCACTGCTGAAGAAAGTCGAAAATGAGAAGGCTGATGTGGTGGGGAGAATGAATGGGTACGGCATAGCTAGCTGGTGGTATGACTACTGTATCCAGCTTGAAGTCACTGCTCCAAGGAAACTCAGTAGATCTAATTCAAAGAAGCTGAAGGAGTCTCGTATCACAACAATGTCTACCTTTCATGACAGCCGCTGAAGTTCTTAAGCCATTGGAGTTTGCTGAACCATGAGGTTGATTTATGCTGGCTGGGCCTGGGCTTGGCTCACGCTTCTTAGCGAGGGTGAAGCTTGTTTTAGCAATATCAGGGTGTGATTGTAGCGCCGTTACTATCAATACGTCACTGTGGGGGATTAGCAACAATTACAGAATTCTTCTTGCGGATTCATCTCGAATTTACATTGATAACTGCTCGGGAAATCAAGTCTCTTTAATCAATTCTTGACCAAAACAGACCCTCTTTCATTACAACTTCACATCATGTCTGCTTCCAGAGATCAATCCTCTCTCAACGCTGCTAGAGGAGCTGGCACTACCTTCGGACCCAACGATACCAGCCCAGAAAGCTCAGCTACTCCGGCATACTCTGCGGGCTCCGCTACTGCTGCAGGACACGGCGATCATCCTAAAGACAATGCCGATGACAGTAATGCCACACTACCAGGAACCAAAGTCGGGCCCCAGAACGAGGATCTAGAAGGAGAGCAGATGCGCGCCGCAGGGGAAGGCGAGGTCATGGATGCGCAGTTCGATAAGAAGAATGCTGGATGGGGAGAGCAAAATAGCCTGACAAGCGATCTAGACAGGCAAAAAGCAGAGCAGAAAGGTGCTAGAGAAGAGATCAAGGCGCAAAGGGAAGGGGGCCTGAACGTTGATGGAGGAGCTGGTAATAGAGTGGCTAACGAAGGACTGAACAATGTATGAACAATGTATGGACTACCTTGGAGAAAGCACAAAGAGAGAGGTTCGGAAGACTCTGGTGAGGTCTAGAGCTATCTCAATTCTTCAATCATCTGCGATGCTGTGTGCAGATGTAGGTGTATTTTACATAGCAAGCCCCACCCGGAACGCCGTCGCAATGCAGGAAACGTACGATGCCTCATTCAGAATTCCATATCCTCCATTTCGACGTCTCCCAGAGAACTGAGAGCTGAAGATTGCCGCCGCGATGATGGAGCCGGTGTGGTTGTCGAGGGCTTCTTCTGCCTCTCCGCCCACTCCTTGACACTGCTTATTTCTCCCCCTTCGACTTTGAGAAGTCTTGGTTCTGTAGCTTTTCCCAGAAAAGTACCATTGTATCTCGTATCTTCGTCCCCCATATTATGCTTCTTTTTCAAGGCTGCAAGACATTAGTTTCAAGGCAAACCCACCTTATTAGTCCATCCTACCTGTTAAGTAATCCTGTTTTCCCCCGGAGTCGCCTTCGAGCGCCACCCTCCTGATCTCTCTGTTACCATGCCCCTGGGCCCAAGCCAAGAAAGAATCCAAACCCCTCGTATCCTCTTCGCCATCAAGGTCCTGCTCAGCTTGGGGCTTCTCCGGATACAGTGCGCCGCAATCCTGCAATGCCATCCTCACGTCTTGCACGGAGATCTCCAGCGCGAGCTCGGGTTCAGTAGAGTTGAGGGCTGCATGATTTGCTGTCGATTGAGCAAGCAAGAGCATATATCTTGCTGCCAGATCAGTCAAGGTATCGAGGACAGAGGGACGGGTCGAGTGGTAGCCAGCTGCGCGCAGGATGTGGAGAACGCATGGTCGTAGAAGGGAGTGGTGGAGAGCCTGCGGGGTTGTCATTCTGGCTGTTCGTTGACAAGATAGACGCAGAGTCAAGAAGCGTGTAATTGATAAGTCGTCATGATCAAGAAACCGCGGATATACCCAACTGTCCCAGCATTCACGAGTCTACCAGAGAAGTAACTTGAGAAAGTGACTTTCAAAAGCTTAGGCGCGGCGCACTGCGTCAGTGGTTCATTTGCGTGGCCGTAGAAATTATGTGTGAGTGACTGCAGTTGCTCCCCCACAGCTTTCCCTAGAGACAACCGCCCGCACCGTCTCTCAATATAATCCGACTCCAAAGATCTCTCGAACTTGGCTCCCCTGATACTATATCACACTATATCAGATGCGCAAAGGCCACCGTTTAAGATGAGCGGCATTAAATTGAAGCTGAATACTGGCGTACCCAGAGATCCTTCATTGGGAACAGCTTCAGCTACACCGGCTACCTCCGCCATTCCTCCTACTCCTGGAGCGACGACGCCAGGGCCGAAGCTCAAACTATTCTCCAAAGTATCAAACTCGACAGGCTCTTCTGCGCCAGCTCCTGTAGAGGAGGCGCCCAAGCCCAAGAAGACCAAGGCTGGTCGCGCCTCGAAACCGAGCACAAAGCTCCTCGAAAGCCGGAAGCGCGCCCCTCAGAATGATACGGACAGTGAGAATGAGGGCTCAACTATTGCAGTACAGCATCCCGTGAAAAAGGTGAAGTTGAGCTTTGGGCCAAAGACACCAGCCATCGCTCAAACCCCCGTTCATATTAAACCCAAAATCAAGGGCAAGCCACCCAAGCATCCACCTGGCGATGGCTACGACTCAGAAGCCAGCGATCGGGAGATAGACCCTACCATAGAGGAGGAGTTTGTGCTAAGGATGTTTCCGGGGGACGACTGCGAATACCTACGGGACGCTATAACAAACAAGAAGATTGGCATCGGCCGTGACCAAGGGGGCGCAGAGGTAAGCATGAAATTTTACAACAATGACGGAAGACGGGCCTCAGTCAACATTCGAGGAAACCTGTACGCTGCGACTCTGGTGGACCTCCCTTGCATTATTGAGGGTATGAAGAGTTGGGACAAGAGAGGCTGGTGGAAGAGCGCGGACGTCTGTCAAATGCTCTGGGTATTTGCACGAGTCACAAGAGAGGATGAGGCGAAGACCATCCAGCTACCCAAGATCATCAATCCGAAGACTTTCCAATATCCTCATGGTCTTACACCACCCATGCACTACGCGCGCAAGCGCCGATTTAGGAAGCGGATTAGTCGGTCGGCAATAGAGGCTGTCGAAGCAGAGGTTGAGAGGCTGTTGGACGAAGATAGGAAAGCTGCTGCCTCCAAGTGGGAAATGTTCGATGCGGAAGAGGAGAGCCGACGAGAGAGCGCCTACAGCCCGGCTAGTAGTGGCTACGAAGATGGACAAGGAGCCTACTCCGAGAACGACGCCGAGGGAGAGGACGACAACGAGGATTACTTTAACCATGCAAATGGCCAAGCTGTCAAACTGGAAGCCGATGGTGAAGGGGAAGACATGAATGCAGAGCTGGAAGCCGAGTTGGAGGGATTCATGCAGGCCGAAGAACTCCAAGTGGAAACTCCCATGTATACAGTTGAAGGTTCGACTCCAATGGGAGCGAATGGCGAGACTCCAGCGAATGTGGAAGACGACAGTGGCGACGAGTCAGTAGAAGATGGCAATGCCGATGACGACGGCGATTCCGAGGACGAGGTTGACGAGGATGAGAGGGCACGATTAGCTCAGATCCAGGGCATGAGGGAGGACATTACAGATCTGGAAAAACAGATTGAAAATGTGCAGGCCCAATTGGCGAACCAGACCAACCAGCTTCTGAGAAAGAGACTGGAGGATAATGTCAGGAGGTTGAAAGCTGAGCTACAGTTGAAGAAGTCTTCTATTGGGCAAGGAGATAGTGGAGAGGGAGATGACGATGATTGAGAGCTAGACGGCCTCGTCTAGCATATTGTAAATGTTGACGGCTGATCCATCTCGGCCGTGGTTAAGTTTATCGCTTCACCCAGTCTTAGAGATCTCGAATCCCTACGATTCGAGCGGCACAAGTTGATACCCTCATCATGCATTGCAAGCATGGTGTATATAATACAGATCCCTATTATAGCACAGTGCATTCAACCCATGTGAACATGCTTCCTACCACAATGAGCTCTGAGCGAAAGGTCGACGTACATCTTGTCGAAACGCTTCTAGTG
The DNA here is from genome assembly GCA_003988795.1 of Proliferodiscus dingleyae. Lineage (NCBI taxonomy): Eukaryota > Fungi > Ascomycota > Leotiomycetes > Helotiales > Lachnaceae > Proliferodiscus > Proliferodiscus dingleyae. Next base: position 701,357 of record QYAK01000014.1, on the reverse strand, counting down.
TCTCCCAGCAGCTGCGTACTCTTCAAACCCCCCATCTGCACCACTAAAAACACCACCTCACATAGTCTTCAAGTAATTCTTCTCCTTGATCCCAGCCCTCCTCTCCTTCCTCATGGCCTTCTTCAAGTCCCCCCTCTCATCAGCTCCCAGATCCACGCTCTGCTGCGTGATGGGTATCTTCGGCTGCAGCGCCTCTAGATTGCCCGACGCGAGAAGTTTCGCTTCTAGTTTGCGCTGGCGTTTTGCTGCTTTGCGGCGGAGTTTCTTGGATTTGGCTTTTAAGCAGCAAGAAAGAGAGGATGTTAGTCAAAAAAGAGAGGGGAAATTTGTGGTTTGTAGGGGGAGTAGGGTAGAGCAGAGTAGAAACTTACAAAACTCATCACTGGCCCCCATATCCTCTTCTCCATCTGCTGCTTCTTTCTTGTCTAGGATGTGCCACAGCCAGGGGGGGTATTCGTCCTCTGGCAATGCTACCGGATCGTCCTTCCCTTTGAAGTAGTTCAGCCCTTTCAAGGCTGCACCTGCGGGACATATCGAAGTCGGCAGCTCTTGTGGTTTTGCTTTTGGCTTTGAAGAGGAGCCCAGAGAAACGGAGTTCGGGGTAGAGGAGAGTGGCGTAGAGAAAGGTTGTGCTGCTCCTGTTGAAGTGGTTGTGGGAGGACCATGGGTTCGTGGTGAGGCGGTATCACTATAGAAGCGAACGTGAGCAGAACCGAAGGAGCGCGAGGCAGTTGATTGCCGTATGAACGGGGCGGCTGCTCGCCGAAGACATGAGCGGCAGATTATTGTCATTGTGGTATTTTGATATACATGTAGCTGGGGCAGCTTTAGTTGAAGAACGACACTTTTTTTGGGAGGTGCTACGGTGGCCGAAACACGGTAGAAGTGCTGGCAATATCAAGCAAGCTGCGCGCAACAACTCGTAGAGAACAATTGTGTCTAGACCAGTTTCTAGACGGCTATTCTGTATTGTAACCCATATAAAATCGCAAAAGATGAATCATCAGTCTTTCAAAATGTCTCTATATATGATAGGGATATCTGAGTGCAGAATTTGTGACATTATCCTCTGATGGTCTAAGCTTGGTGTTTATCATACAACAGCGTCCTGCATCAGTCGACGTCCTCATCATAGCCATTGTCATTCCTTTACGCAGCCCTCCAGTTGCCCCCTCACTGTTTTGGGATATAGTTCGTTTGCTCGAACAGGTATCCACGGATCTTCGACTCTTTCAGTAGCTCTAAATATCGTTCTGCGAAGCACAGCAGGTTAGCCATACGTTCCATTATTTCACCAAAAAGAGTGCAAATGGAATAATTTCAGTAGCTCTACAGCTCAATGCCCGGTCCCCTCTGCCAATCCAATTATGCTTACCTCTCAATGCTCCGCACTTCTCCAGGTGGTTGACTCCTTCTCTGTAATAGCACTTGCCCATCTCCTCTCTAACCAGCCGCGCCATCATGCTTCTGACCCATTGCTCCCGGATGATTGCGTCTTGGGCCTGCTTCAGTCGCTTTGTATCGTCATAGTCGACCCCGTCAAAGGTCGGAGGAACGGTGGGCTTCTTGGCCAGGAAAGCGGCGGATTCGGGGGTGGGCGCCATTGTGTGAGCAGAGGCCGATGAAGACGAGATGCTGGAGGAAACACAAAGTCGAGCAGAACAGTTGAGGATGGCTTGTCTGCTCTGCTTTTCCCGTCGCTGCACGCAGTGCTATGGAAGATGCAGCTACACAACTGGACTGAACCGATTCGTACCGCATCAATGTTCTTCCGAGCCGAACCCTAGTTCCAGTTCCTGTCCAGTCCAGTTCTCGCCTGATAAGCGAAAGCAAAAATCTCTGGCGGCTGGCGCGATAAGAGCTTTTCTCCTCTTACCGCCTCCCATTTTTTTCTTCTTCTTTTCACCATCTTTTCCATATTTTCCTGACGAGGTTAGCCACGATTCAATAAGATAAATATATTGTGCTTATTGATTTGGTCTCTACATACAATCTATCTATCTCCCCCTTCGTCGATATAGTTGCACCCATCCGTATCTATCATGGCTAAGAGTGCGGCACCCAAGACGGACAAGAAGTCCAAGTCTGAGCCCAAGGCTCGGTCAGCAGTCAAGAATGCAGCTGTCACCAAGCCATCTCAAACCACCTCGGCAAAGTCTAAGCAGATTGCCAAAGACACCGCCGCCAAAGTAAAGGGAAAGAAGAGCAAGGCTGTCAAGGAGCCAACACCTTCCTCCGACGAGAGCGACAGCGCCAGCGAGGCAGATTCATCGGAAGAGTCTGATGACTCTGAAGTTGAAGATGTAAAACCAGCCACCAACGGCAAGACCAATGGCAAGACTAACGGCCATGCCGCCAAGAAAGTCGATGCAAGCTCTTCCGAATCATCGTCCTCTGAGTCTAGCGACGATGACTCCGATGACGAGAAATCTGGTCCTGCTGCTGCTACTAAGAAGCCTACTACCGCTTCTGATGGCGAGGACTCTGACTCTGGCTCGAGTGCGGAGGACTCTGACGAGGAGACCGCCCCGGTTGCTGCAGTCAAGGACGTCGCCAAGAAGGCTGCTGCTTCCACCAAGGCTGCTGTTAACGGGGCTGCTAAGGCAGTCTCTAAAGCTACTGTGAGCTGAAATCATTCTCCATTCCTCCTGTTGCTAATACATACTAGGAGTCCGAGGACGATTCAGCCGACTCAGGATCGAGCGACGACTCTGATGCGTCTGACTCTGGCTCCGAGTCTTCCGACGCGGACTCTGACTCTGACGCCAGTGAAGCTGAAGCTAGCAACGACGCTCCGTCCAAGAAACGCAAGGCTGAAGATGAGCCCGAGGCATCTGCTAAGAAGTCCAAGACCGAGGCTGTCGAAGACAATGGATCCAAGAATCTGTTCGTCGGCAACTTGAGCTGGAACGTCGATGATGAATGGCTTTATCGTGAGTTCGAGGAGTTCGGCGAGATCACCCGTGCCAACATCATTACCGACCGTGAGAGTGGACGGTCCAAGGGCTTTGGATACGTAGAGTTCACTAGCTCTGCTTCGGCAGCTGCTGCTCTGGCCGCAAAGAAGGATACTGATATCGACGGTCGCAAAGCCAATGTTGACTTCTCCACCCCAAGAACCAACGATGGTCCAAGACAGAAGGCCGATAATCGTGCTAGGCAGTTCGGTGACTCTGCCAATCCACCTTCTGATACCCTGTTTGTTGGCAATCTGTCTTTTGAGGCTGATGAGAACACCGTCGGTGAGACTTTCGGTGAACACGGAACTGTCACGCATGTCAGACTTCCTACCGACATGTGAGTAATTTCCTCGGACTTCATGGATCCAAGCTAATGCTATCTAGGGATTCGGGAAATCCCAAAGGCTTTGGCTACGTGACATTTGATTCCATCGACGGTGCAAAAGCTGCTTTCGAGGCCATGAAGGGACAAGAGATTGCTGGCCGCCCAGTGAGACTTGACTATGCAACCCCCAAGCCTGACCGTGGTGCAGGCGGAGGCGGAGGCAGAGGACGTGGGGGACGAGGTGGCTTCAACGACCGTGGTCGGGGCGGCGGACGTGGAGGCCGTGGCGGATTCGGCGATCGGGGTCGTGGTGGTCCCAGAGGAGGTCGTGGGGGAAGCACAAACCGTGGGGGCTTTGGAGACTTCCAAGGCAAGAAACAGACCTTCTAAAAGAAGTTCTAGAACGTCGGCTGCCGCGCTTATGCTTCTTTAGAAGCTTCTTTGCTAGCTTGTGGGTCCGTCCGCTATGTGGGTTGTGAGCTTTGACTATTCTCCTTCATGGGAGCTGTGGGCATTGAGATCTAATCTGTGGGCTTAAAGACTTCTTCACTCTCAGTGGGTACTATGGCTTGTGGCTGACCCTGCCTTGAGCAACAGTGGTAGCTTTTTGATTCATTTGGCACATTCGGAGTATATTTGACACATCACGAAGTCGAAATGAACCTTCTTATGTCCTTCAAATCTGCAAATGGGACATCTTGGAGGGGATCGAGCTTCATGTGGGGACCTCGAGGGATATTTGTCATTTACGGCATAAAAGTTTTGCTTTCCAGTTTACCCGCTTGTATTTATGGGTCGTGGTGGTTTTGTATGGCTCATTTCGCTCCGTATCATGGTGAGTATGCCCCTTCTCTCTGAGACGGAATTTATACAGCTCGGTATGCAGTACAGTACGACCAGTCTTGCGATTACTACTAGTCTTAGTCTGTTGAATGTTGATCTTGGCAATACAAAACTACACTGCGCTCTTTAAAATGTGATACCAGCTACAGATCTCTAGCCGTAGTAGTTCATTCGCCAACCAGCCATGCCCTTAGCTTGTGTTCCCCGTGCCTCGGGAGTTCCAGTAGTCTACAGAATTATAGGCGTCGATGACAAGCTCATCGAAATGTATAATGTCCGGAACAGGATAGGAATAGTCGCAGAATCTTCCGCGCTAACTGCACTCATCTTCTTACATCTCAGAGGTAAAGAGTCATGTCTTGATCTTATGAAGCAGCGGTGCAACGGCGCAAGTTCGCTAGTTCGCTAGCTACATCGTCGCACGGACTGTGTGGCGATGCACGTGGCGTTCTCTTACATCAGGCAACCTAATTACCTCCTACATTTATCAAAGTCCACAATTTCAGTTTCTACCATCCAACATCTTATCAAAACTTGATATCCAGCTGAGGCACACTTTGCGAGGCGATCACAGTGACTGCTTTGCGTCACTACACCCTTGTGTGACAAAGTGTCTCCAGTAGATGGCATACACTTGAATATCCACACTTTCTGGTTTGAGCCATTGGGATCCGCGTGAACTACCTATTCAAAAGAAGGAAGTCAAAGAAGGAAGATCAGCCGATCACTACCAATCTTCACGAGACTGATCCCAATTCATCGAGGGGCATCAGCGCCAAAGATGCAGATCAAGCTCTATTATCTACTAACCACGCAATAATGGCCGCTCAGTCTTCCCTTCTAGCTCTGCCCCTAGAGCTGCGTCTCGCAATCTATGAATTGGCTCTGGACAAAAGGCTTGGGTATAGCCTAACGGCTTACTTGGCCATCACCGCTGTCTGCCGCCAGATACGTTATGAGACCTTGCCTATAGTACTTAGGGAATCTCGACACTTTAAGAATCTCAACAAGATGTCAAAATGGACAGGTCAAGGAGAACCGCATTTACTAAGCATGATCCAAGAAATTTCTATACACGCCCTTGAAGACTCTCTGGCGGATATTGCGCAGTCCCAGAGTCCCCGGACAGCCAAGCAAGAAAGCACCCAGTTGGTGCCTCTTTCAGGTCCATGGTGGGCTCAGAAATACAGTCAAGAGATTAGAGCCAGAGATTTTGGGTCTCTCAACGATGTTGCCCACGAAGTAGAAAACAGTTCCCCGATTTCGGCAACTTTTACGAAGACTCTTCGTAGCTGGTTCAAAGACGTACGGGGATTACGACGTTATAGATTAACTCCAGGAGATACAAATGTCAGCATGAAGTCAGGAGGTAGTGCTGAATCATGCTTCTTATCTTCAACCTGGGATGCTTTCAACTCACTCAGCGAGATCAAGACACTCTGGGTCACGATGAACATCCGAAGGATTGGACAGCAAGAACGGCAGTCTTTCGATATCGAGCAGAAAATTTTGTTGGAAATGGTTGCTGCGGCTTTTACCAACTTGAGAACCCTCGCGGTACATTCCAGTCTCTTGTCACTCGACTATCTCAGAAGACTGCGCAACCTCCGCGTACTACACTTCACGGGCTACTCAAAATCAAGCCCGGAAGAGACCCTGGATATCTTACGCAGCTTGAGGTACCTAGACACACTCATCATATATCGATATCCGGAGCATTACGATCGAGATTATAACATTGAGACCTCAACGCTTCCTTCCTACAACTCAATGCTGCCTAGCGTTCTAGAGAACATGACATCTCTGAGGTCATTTCAAATTTCACATATGACTTCAAGCGTCCCGTCATTACATTTCACGCAGCCAATGATCAAAGCACTTAGAGCACATACAAAGTCGTTGAAGAGACTCCACATCCACTCCGATCGCCCTGTGGAGGGAACTCTTCTCGAAGAACTTCTCGATTTCATCGCTGTCTCACGGATCGCAGTTCTAGACTTGCGACTCATAATTCCAAGACGGGATTACGATTCTTGGAAATTCCACGATTTCTTCCCGCAGACTGCTAGTCATCGGCACGTTGATCTGTCGATACCTGTTCTTCCACGGATAACTCACTCTACCAATGACACGAGCGTGGATTTTCTGAGGCTCAAGATGTCGGCTTCAGCTAGTACCCATTCCAAGAATTAGAACTATTATTGCGACCTATTGAACTCGCGTGCCGTGCAAACAAGTCTGAGATCTGGCCATCGATATGCTTACAACTGTACTGTAGACTACACCTGTCTATCGTTTTACTCTGTCGAACTAACATTTAATGCCCTATTTCGAGGCCTAGTGAAACACACGCGCAATGATCTTAGTATGCATTTAACGTTGCTAGGACGTATGGGTGACGCTAACAGGACGCTTGGCAAATCTCACACAATTTTGTAACATTCCCTTAGACCTAGTACACAACAGGCGGCTTGAAATTGCCCTTTGTGTTATGAGTATTAGGTCCCATATTTCCGTAAAATTCCGCTCGGTATCTCTTAATGTATAAGCTTCTGAGCTCTATCTAATATAGAAAATTACACCTGGTTTATTCTACGCTAGGTAACTTGGCTTCTTTCTCATGGGTGTTAACGAAATGAAAGCATATTTGAGATCTCAAGTTGTGGTTAGCGGAGTCTCTTTGATATTTAACAATTTTCATCAAAGTTACATGATCCAAGATCCAAAACAATACAGGCTTAAACTTTGCTAAAATAGCTAGGTTTCATTCCACACCGTGATATTAGTTTCGGCCCACGGTTTCCCGAATCATGTTGACTTTACGATATAATCGCCCAATTAGGGTCTGCTCCACATAGATCTATAGCTTCCTTGATACATTGCATCAATGGCACTTGTTTCTGTCGGATGAATAATTTACGGCCTTCTACAAGGTTCCCCGCTTCAAAGAAACGAAGTTGTTCATTTGAGGATGTCGCAGAAATGTACCGCCTTGAGGGAACAGCAGCTTGTCCAACCAGGCACCACTGGATATTGTCAGACCCAACGTATCCCTTTTCCCTCCATCGCTCAGCAAGAGACCTCTCCTGCGCAGGGGACATGTTATGCTTCACAACATGAGTTGCAAAGGTAAGGGCATCAATTGACTGCTTCCAGCTAGTTGATACTGGCGGTTCTACCTGGACATGTGACAGTAGAGGGGACTTTGAGGCTTCAACAATGGGATGTAGAAATGTTGTCAGGTACACGATTCTCCTTCTGAAAGGGTCGTCATAGACACTTGTCAAATGCTCTACCTTGGTTCCCAGTCTGTCGACAGCATCACGATCGTCAACCCCGAGCAGTGCGGAGTCAGACGAAAATAGTTCGACAGGAGGTAGCTTGGTCAAGAGATTACGCGAGGCTAGCACGTAACTCTGCTTCTCCTCCGCAAGCTTGTCGAAGTAACCTTGCTTCCCTTCTAATTTCAATTTTCCGGGAACAATACAGATTGCCGAGACCTTCCTTCTATCTGTCATTTTCGTGTTCATTTCAAGTAGCGCCGCCGAGAATCCAACATATCCATCACTTGCGATTGCAATATCTGACGGGTCAACATCCGCAGATCCTAGAAGCATGGATTGTAAAGCTTGCGCTCGAAATTCCCAAAAAGGAAATCCTCGAACACGCCCATGGTGATCTAAAGGACCAGCTGCAAGTCCGAAGACCAAACCCCGAAGTATTCTGGCGTGTGACCGCAATCGATTAGTCGTATGAGGCCGATATATCTCTCTCGCGGGCCGCTTGAAGCAGAAGGAGAACAGGAGGGCCTCGACTGCCAGATGTATGGCTCGCTCCACAGCCTCGCTCAAGTGGTCGTCGTCTATGGCCAGTATTGACTGACCATGGGTGTCGTGATGGTATTTATTACAATCGTCTATTTCCGATCCGATCATTGATAAATCGCTCAAGCTGTATTCGTCAGTGAGTGGCATCTTTCCCTGTCCTCTGCTGACCTGGCCCTTCAAAGCCTCGGAAATCTTATTTTGGCGGGTATTGGAGAGTTTGTCCCAGCCGAAACGCTCCATGATAGTGTGGTGAGAGCTTTGGAAGTAGTCAGAACAAATGTCCTTCAGCGGCAATGATGAAGAGCCATCTTTGTTACATAAGTGGCCCATCTCAAATACAACGTCTACAAAAGCAGCTGCTAAGTACCCGGTCTCCTCCAAGACTTGAACATTGGTGCCTGAGTTAGACATCTGGGCCTTGGCTGCTTTCAAAGGGTAGTGATGATGGGGTTCCTCCTCCTGCGCCATTATCTCCATCGACTCGACCATTTTCTCCAGGTCTGATTCTGGGTGCCACGGGCGAATACACCACTGGCTGATATCAGACCCGGTAGGACTCCGAACAAGGTTGATAGATAGTCGTACCTCGGTGGAGCTAATATGCGGAAAGATTCGATAGCCATCCAGTGATAGATCTGTTTCCGTTGGACGCAGCCATAGGAATACAGTAGCCAACCACAGGCCTGTGCGCCACCCTTCCATAGTAATGCGTCTATTGTCCATATTTTGTAGCTCCTCGAAGACTTTGTGAAGGATCTTCGCAAGCTTGTCTATTGGCGATGCGGTGAAAAGACCCGGAAACGCATCTGCATTGCCTAGTTTCTCGGTAATGGCTCTGCCAAGATTACTGTATAACTCGAATGGTGACTCTCCCTCAACCATGTCTCCATAACCAATCACAGTCCTAACGAACTGAGAAAGCGGAGTAGAATGGATTGGGTACGAATTGAGGATCCCTTTTATGGCCATCATTTCGTAGATTAATCTACCCGTTTCTTCGACTGTAAAGCCTGGTGAACAAGCAAATGCGAACAGAAACGCTGCCGTCAGATGAATGTTTCCTCGTAATGCCTTGACTATGCCTCTATCAGAGAGCCCGATTATCAATTTCAAGGATGACAGCAGCTTGCTTTGGCTTTTTCTCAACGCATCCTCCCCTCTGGAGACCTGGTCTCGATCTACGAAAAGCAAAGCGCCGAATGCTTCAAGAGGGAAAATCGCGAGACCCTGAATATCATCTTCAGCGCATGCCTCCAACACATCGAGAATCTTTCGGCTAGAGAAATAAGTAGCATTGACGAGGTCGAACTGAAGCTGTAGGGGCTGTAGAGACATCGAAAATGTATTCTTTCTTTCCAAAAGGTAGTAAATATGGATGGCCCAAAAGCTGGTGATTTGGTTCGGGAATATTGTGGCAATAGAGAAGAAAATGGAAGTTATCGCCTCTATTAAGATTTCGTTAGCAAAGGGCTTCTGTCTTATCAAGTAAGGAACTTGCTCATATGGTGAGCCTAACATTGAGGCCGAGGCGTTTGACACGTAAGCAGGTGTGTCAGCACAATGTGCAGTACCCAAACCGGGCGTCACTAGAGGCAGTGTTTGCTTACCGAGTACGCAGATCTATGATGTGCTCTAGAAGCTAAGCAGGAATAGTCAGGAAATGAATTTAATGAATCTGGCCCGAATTATTACAATTGTAGAGTAAAAGTTCGTTCTTAAGCTATGAAAAGGTCGAAACATGGGTGGGTAGGAGTTGCGACATGGCCGTTATGTTGCTCGAAGCCCTAGTGCTAGATGAAACGGGGCGTCGGGCGTAGTCACAAGGAGGTAGGTGTGAGCAATACCAGCCTTTGGTCTCAAGAGAGCCTCGAAAAGTAATGGGAAAACAATGGAATGGGGGCTAAATATTTGAGTACTTGAGGAACCCCATACAACGTAATATTCTCATAAGCCATATCTGAAGAGATCATCTCATCTAGCACCATAGGTTTGTGTCAAATTTAGGCACATTCAGGAGATGGCGAGACTAGTTTGAAGATGGTCATTGGATGGTTACAGTTCTTCATGATCCTTACAGGCTTTCACTGCCAAATGCATTAGCTGATTCGACACAAACTTCATCCAGGTCGAAAGCATTCTCTTGCATGATCGTCTCTATATATTAATAATATACTTGGATTGCATGGCAAGAGGAGGGCACTGTTTAACGCGTAGGCGATAAGCGTTTCCCAGCAACCATTGTGACCAAAATATGTATGCCACAAGAAAACTAGGTGGTAGTGATGAGATCTACGAGACATATCGTGCCAGGATCTTGAGTTTTAGGGCCACCAGGGTTTGCACAATTCATGTCCCGCCAAAGTGGCTCATGTACATCAAAAAATGTAAAAGATATACAAGGGTTGAACCCTTGCCTAGTGGCATGGTGGATGTTTTCAACCCCCAACACGTTACGTGACACATGATAGCAATGAAGTACTACGTATGGTTAAGAGCAAGAGCTAAGTCTGAGGTATTGTCAGCGCAGTTCTATATATGATCGGCACACCGGAATGAGTTCTGTAGAAGTTGAACAAATTGCCAGCGTACCATGTTGGGTATATGATCGTTGGAGACAATTGATCCCCAAACGTCTTGAAAGCAACGCAGGCGTCTGGAATAATTTCGCCTGAATGTAGTGTTTAATCTCCCAGTGAGAGTGTACTGAACTCACTCACCGCTCTTGAGGCTTCCGTAGCGACGGAACTGTAGGAACGAACGCTGTTGTAAGTATCCAGTTCGGTTATACATCGACTTGTTGCAGCTCCTGCTGTTTTATAAAATGCATCTCCGCCAATAGCTCTCCAATTCGGCCAGTCAATGATGATGTTACAGGTATAATTCGGATTACTGATCCTATACATATAGACTAACCTTTGATTGGAAGAAAGATGTGTAACAATATTTCCTTTACTAGCTGCGTGTACTACCGATGTGTGGAATGCCTATAGATTAGCGACTACGGCGCGCGGGTGATCAGATCCAGCCATTGTTGATTAGGAATCCTCGGGATCCGAGTCGCGCGCCTTAAAGCTATTACTAAAAGATCTTCAAACTCGTACGAAAGAGGATGAGCGGGAACTGGCTAGCTAGCAAATTGCATGGTCGGGAATGTCCGACAGCACAGTTCTATAACCTCAATCCTACGCGACACTTGCTCTTCTAAATGCAAGGCCGCTGCCATACTACTTTAGTATCTTGATCAAAGTCAGCATTCACCGAATTTTAGTGACTGATATTCCAGACCCTGGTCAAAGTCAAACTTGCGGGATTACGTTGGTCTGTCGCAGGACTAAAGCTGAGGATTCCTAATCACGACATAGGTCACTCGACATGACGTAGATTTTGGTTTATGCAGTATCTTAGTTGACGAATAAGCTTGATGACACTACGATCGCATGTTTTGAAGTGAGTAGAATAAGAAGGTGGTTGCTCCTACTCAAGAGTGGTAGCCACCAGACAAGGAATCAAAAATCTCTCTCGAACTTTCAGAAATACTGCTATCTACATCTTGATATTTAAAACTTTCCACCATGTATACTGGAACTCGTGTCATTCTTGCGACAGTGATCCCCAAGCCAGGGAAGCTTAGCAGAGTAAGTCATCACTACTAACGTTAAATGCTCGACCGAAAAGGTAGCGACTAAAGACACGAGAAGATATTCTTTGTTTGGCTAATGATTTCTCATTCAAACATAGGTCATCGAGCTGTATCAAGGCATAATCAAGTACGCAGAGGTCAACGAACCGGGCTGCATAGAATTTCAACTCTTCACTGAAACGGATCCCGAGTCCAATGTAGAAGAGTTATTCACAATCGAGAGGTGCGCTCTCATCTTAAACCCAATTCTTTTCACATTAAGTTAACACGGTATAGGTTTACAAATATCGAGACGCTGCGAGCTCACCAACAAGGTCCTGCGCTCAGAGCCTTCAATAAATCTGCTGCAGAGGAAGATATTTTAGCAAAGCCGATTAGGGTCAAAGTCGTACAAGGCATCTCGGGGTTTTACATTTAAGCGATGCCCCCCTTGCTATATAGGTACTAAATGTCGAATTGAAATTGATGCTATTGTCTTGAAAGTTTCCAAGTGTAGTAAACGCTGCCATTATGTACCAAAGAGGGAAATAGTATCATGATGAAGAAGAGTAGAATCCTTCGCAATGCTCAACCTAACTTTAGCTCCCACATGCAAATATTTCTACATTACGATTTTTGATTTTGGCACAAGCCGCCTCCTTGCGCATATGGTGAAGTAATCTTGTTCTAGGTCATTTAATTCTTGATAAGATCGAGGTATGGGCAGTAAATATCCATTTATAGATGAATATGCCCTCCTCGTTGGTTACCATACTCACCAGGAGGAGGAAAACGAGAAGACCGAAATGCGGAGAGAAACCAGAAACGGTCAGGATACTGCAGTTTTAAAATCCAGAGCTTCTCAGTATGTAGCGTTTGTTAGACCTAATTTGTTCATCAACTCCACGAGCAAATAAGAGTGATTAAATATCGTTGGATTTCAGACGCCGATTTAATGAGTGACTTCCTCGAAGTTAGGGTAAACTCGTAATGCATACATAAAGATTATTTCTGCGAGGGGCTCATGCTTCCACTTCCCATATCTCTCCTTCATCTCTTGCGAGCAATTTGTTACAACTCTCGCGTGAACCGACACGAAAAAGAACCTTTGCTTCACCAACTCCACCAGTAGTTGCAACGACCTAGCCATATACAAGTCATCTGAAATCAGCTACCTGCTAGTCGCAGTACTCAATGAATTCAGCTGCAACCCCCGTCCCTCCCTCTGCCTTAGTCTTTATGGCATCGAGCAAGTCCTGGCGTGAGTTCGGATGGAGGCATCCCCAAGGAACAATATACTTGCCTCCATCCTCAACCATAAGATCTGGTGAGAGACCGGCCCAGAGCTCAGTGTATGGACCCATTCTCGGCATGTGCAACAACGGAGCAGCGAGGTAGGGAAGATACGGGGCAGGTGCCTCCCCAACGCCGACTTAAGATTCCCCGGATTCTGGGTCACACTTAGGACACCCTAGGAGCCAACTTGCTTTGCGAGCGCATCGGCAAGAAACCAGTTGCCAGTCTTAGGGGTCGCATAATTGTTCTGTTGGTTGGAGGGCGGATGAGTAAGGTCTAGAAGGTTTATACCCCCTTTCGGAGCACCCATGTCGGTCGCAATGGATGAAATCCAGACTACACGCACCGCGCCCGCGGTCGTCGTTTTTGCCGTAGAAGTAAGAACAGGAAGCAGCAGCTTGCGTAAAGAGATGCGGGCCGAGACAGTTGGTGGCCAACTGGAGCTCCTGACCTTGCGCTCCAACCGAACCTTTGGGCGGGTTGGAAACGCCAGCGTTGTTGAATAAGACATCAAGACGCGACTCGGACGCGACTCGGACGCTTTGAACCTCTTAGCTGCAGGTTTGATTGTGGACAGATCATCGAGCGCTATGTGAAAAAATACTACTTCTCCGGGAGATGTAGAAGGTAGATCTTTGATCTTGGATATGGCGGCTTGGGCGTTCGCCTCGGAGCGTCCTGCCAGGTAAACCTTCCCGCCGGCTTGGTATAGTATAGTAACCAGCTCGTAGCCTATACCAGAGGCGCCTCCCATTACGATGAAGACTTTACTATCTTGGCGTGGCAGGTTTGCTTCGGTCAATTTTGGCTTCGGCGGGAAGAACTGCGACCAAGTAACGCCCATGTTGCGTACTAATAGTGAGCAATAACCATATGATTCGGATGCAGAGCTCTACAATACTGATATCGTACAACTGAGAACGTGGGTATCGGGCACATAGAATAGAGACGATTCGCAAGATGTTTGCGTCGAATGAACGTTATTTTGTGTTGGAAAGGCTTTTGGGACGCGGTGGTTACACGAAAATGAATCAGGCATCTCGAGTACCGGGCCAATCAGAAGAGTTTTGCTTCAGGAAATCTATATATTTGACATTGACAATCTAGGCCAATTCGTTTACCGGTTATACTATAATACTATAATAATCTATTATTTATAATTACTTCGGTGCTTATTCGCATTTTACTTGTATCCTGGAATATGCTATAATTTACTAATATGTCGTTAATGTATGCGGGGAATTATCGACAATTCTCAAGTTGATCCCCCTGAGCTCACACGGCTGCTGCCAAAGTATCAAAATCCTTCCTACCTCCCTGAGACTTGGCCTTGAAAGCTACCACTAACTGCCTGAAACGTTGAAAATTGTGGTAGGCAATGGGGACCGCAGTTTACACTATGGGATTTTGTTGGTATTATCTTGCGTTACCAATCAAACGAAATCCTATCAACACACGGCTTACCAAGATGCAAGAAAAGTGCCGATTACATGTTCTCAAATCTCTTTCACTGAGATTGTATATTCTCCTATCATTTGGTGCCGTATTGATAATTAGAGAGGCTTAAAGGTAGGCGTAAAGACTATTCCAGTGAAAGTACCGCACAGAAAATCCCTTAGACCGCACGATGGTCAAGTCGCACCCGCAATGATGGCTTATCCCATAGCGTATACTCTTTCTGCTTGTCCAGCCAGTTCTTGCTGTTGTCCTCGAGCTGCATCTCAAAATTCCATAGCATGCGAGTCAGAATGGACCGGATCTCGAAGTAAGCAAGACTAGAACCGACGCGTTAGAGCCTAGTAGGCAAAGTCATTTCGTAATCAGGATACTTACCCTTTGCCAATACAGACTCTTGGCCCAAGATGAAAGGGCTGAAGCGCTTCTTTGTTGTCATTACTGAAAATTCCCGGTGCGTTTGGTAGCCAGCGCTCAGGAATAAACTGATCAGGCAGAGTGAAATTATCGCGGGAGTTATAAGTTGACCACTGATGTACGCCAACCGAAGTCTAGAAAGAGCTCAGGTAAGTTTGAGCATGACAGATGGCTAGAACGTGTATGTACCTTACTAGGAACATACTTTCCATCAATAAATGCTCCCTCCTGACCGGTAATTCGTGGTAGAGTCCCTGGTAGTGACGGGTAGCATCGGAAGGCTTCTTGAATTACAGAATTGAGGTATGGTAGGCTGCCTGGTATGCTGACTGAACGAAGTGTGATTTCGTCGGCTGTCTTGAAAGCCGCGCGAATCTCCTCTTGCACACGACGCAGGATCTTAGGATGGGTCAGTAGATGCCAGGTCACACCACAGAGATTTGTCGCCGTTGTCTCGGAGCCTGCAGTGAGTAAAATGCGCGAGTTACTCAGGACCTCCTGATGGCTCAATCCGGCTTTCTCATCCTTATCACGGAGCACCTCGGGATATGTCAGTGAGGAAGGTAGCTTGACAGCTTACTAGACTTACATATGCAATAATATCTTTGCGATCAGTATTGAGATCGAGGCGTTTACGTACTTTGTCTTCTGTGAACTTCATGTGTAGTTCCCGTTTTTTCGTAAATGACGGTATAGCTTTCTGAAGAATCCAAAAGACTACACCAATAGCAGGATAATTCAAGGCAAATCGGATCACACCCAACATCTTGATCGCCTCAAAAACATTTCTTTACAAGATGATTAACGTTATTACAAATCGAGGAAGAGATACCAACCTAATCCAGGCATGATATTCGCCGCCCTCAAGAGCTCCAAATGGCTCACCAAGAACCAGATCACTGTTACAAGTTAGAAAATACTTTGAAACTTTTACGAAGTACTTGCGCAATTATGTCGAACGTCACAAAATTGTAATACGCCATCATATCGACACGTCCATGGTCAGACCCATCAATCTTTTGCTTCAATTTTGAAATAAAGAAATCAAAATAGTGACTCAATAGAGGTTCTTGCTCCAGAAGTGCACTGTCTGAGAAAGCTGGTGCAAGCATTTTTCTGATGCGAGCATGTTCTGCTTGGTTCGCAGCTTTTGAATGAGTTGGAAGAATCATTTACTGAATATGGGGGCGTACTGAAGATTTGGACCGAATCACCGAAATCACCTCGTCCATAAAAAGCCGGGTCTTTTCTTAACTCGTACCTGTCCGGCTTCACGCCGTAGATGTCTGCAACACTCAGTAATAAGTTTCAATATTACTGAGATTCAAGTACCTTTCCATGCCTGCGCGGTAGTATAAGAGAGACCATCTGGAACCAGGCGAACCACACTGCCATACTTATCGTGCAAGGCTTTGGTGTCAGAGTATGACGTCCCTCGAAGCTTGGACAAAGCATCCGGAAAGTGAAAAGCGGCACGCATAGTTGGCCCTGTGGATGCTAAATAAGCTACCCTGTCCGAGTTTGTTCCAAGATACTCACCAGGATATTTTGCGAGAGGATGCCAGTACACGTTGTATAGCGCTCTGCCGACACAAGATACGAGATACTACGATTAGTTAATTACTAGTCTACAAAGACGTCTGAGGCCATGCAAAACATACAGCAACAGCTAATCCAGTGGCGATCTTCATGGCAACTGAGCTGCTTTGGCTGGAAGCAGAGCCTTCAACGGCCATTGTTACTCAAGTGAATATTGGTGCAACTGGTGAAGAAGAAAGCAATAAGGGCCTGATACACGTGAAGGCTGGTCGATGTGGGGGTTGCAATATATCAAGGACGTTGGGACTCCTGATATAAAACGAGGTTCCATTGAATCATGTGAATCTGTGTCTTTAAATGACGTGGCTGTGCTACAGGCCCAACTGCTGTATCACAGCACCCCTGATGACCCCTTGTCCTGTATTCTCCGTATTTGATCAGCAGCCTAAAAATAAGTTCGTTCGGAAACAATTAAGAACAGGTAAGTGCCTTATCGGTTCCAGAATACCAGCATTCTACTCGTAATATTATAAAATCATAAAACAGTGTTACGCCGTAAAACTCGTGTATAAGAATGTGGGGTGGTTACAGATTGGTCATAAATTAGTCAACATCAACCTCAGCGTATTGGTCCAGGTTCTTTCTTACACCAGCTATATTATCTGCACCGAGTTTTGACCTTAGCAGAATTCATTTTCATTTCTGGACTTCAGTAGTTTTTGTTCTAACTTGAACCGATTCTTGAGTCTTGAACGTATTAACGATTCAAATCATATTCAGGGAATCCTGTTCTGTTTTTCCCCCCAGAATCGGTAATTATAGTTTCCCTAATATTGATGCTCAAATATTACTAATAGCCGGCTCCTCTAACCTCCAGCTCCCACTCGCTAGAGGTTAGTATAAGTGAGTATCTCACGCAAGTAAGTATCTTATGTTAAATTTAACTTGTTTTTTAAGATAACTTAAAAAAATCCTAAAAACCTTTAGTCTAACTAAGAAAGTATATGAATTTTATTGAAATACCCGTATTATAGCTAATTCTTATTTAATTCTAAAAAATTAAAATGTTTTAGAAAGCTACTTATTAGTTTTACAATTTTCATATATATTATTTTTTGTTATTATATTATTTAGATATAGTTTTTTAAGGTTAAAACCATATAGGACACTTGCTTGCGCGAGATACTTACTTGTATTAACCTCTAGCGAGTAGGAGCTAGAGGTTAAAGGAGCTGGCTATTAATGCTTACTATCTAGAATACAGCCAAATTTTTAAAATTTATGGATATAATAATAACGTTAAGGAGGGAATCAATTCTAGCTCCCTTACTTATATTTACGAAAGTGTCACACGGAGGCAATCTTAGGTCCTTATTAGCAGAAGCCATTCGAAATGACGACCAAGCCTCTCCATTGATGCGTATAACTTTGCTGGGTCCACGCGGGCATTCTTGCAAGATCCATATTACCCTAGGAGGCCATCACAAACAGAGATACCAAACGCGCAGATCGATCCATTTTTCGTGATAGGTCCCTCAAGATCGAACATCATATTTATGTTATATGGGCCATGTGTTTATATGAGCACCAGTTTTGAGGCTACGGCCGGATAAGAGCTCACCGGCAGGGGTTGGCTGCTTAGTAATCCTCTCTGCAGTATGGTGGGGTGGGTAGGCAGCAATACTCAGCTTCGCCTAGACCTTTGAAATAGATGATCTCAATGAGCCGCAGCCGTATTCAAGCTTGAGAAGCTCCTGTTACAAGGCGCTCCCCACGATGTCTCTTCAAGGTCTTTCGAATGAACTGATCACGGAGATCACGAAAATCCTTCATCCTTCATCTATCGTGAACTTTGCACTCACTTGCCACCGCATTTACGAGTCTGCATCGAGCAGTCTCGCTCTCCATCGTACGCGCCAACAAGGGCTCAGGGCCCAACATGACCGACACCCAATGAGCATTGTGAAGCTGCTCACGATAGCGGAAACGTCTCCAGAGCTGTTATGGTATGTCCGTGTCCTCGAATTCTACGGAGCGCGATCATCATGGGAAGAATGGAAGACGTATTACGACTACGAGCGTGTGGCGGATGAGCCGAAAGTCGACCTCACCTCCTCGGGAGCCCAATTGTTGGATGATCTAGATCTCGAAAGGCTTTTCCAGATTTATGGTCTCGAGGAATTCGTGCAGGATAGCATTGAGAGGGTCAAGAAAGGGGACGACGAGCCTCTCAAGACCATCTTAATGGCATCCTGCCCCAACCTCGAAAAGGTCACCTGGGTAGCCTTTGAGCCCGCTATGGACGACCAACCATACTCAATCCTCTGCGATTTGGCCTCGGCATATCAATCCCTGCCTCGCACTGTCTGGCCCCCTGGCGTCCGTTCCCTTCGCTCTATTTCGCTCGGCGCCTCCATAGAACATGTCCATCCACATGACAATTTGCATGCAGACGTCGCTGACTTCTGTCGTCTGCTGTTGCTTCCCAATCTGAAGAGCCTCCGGATCAACGTCGGTGGATATGGAGACTCGGATTTGGAGTACCTGAATGCTCATGTTCCAGCACGAAGTTCATCCGTTGAGGAGTTCACCCTTTATGTTTGTGATTTTGACCAAGCTACGTTAGTGGTTCTTCTCGAGCGCTTACGCTCTCTCAAAATTTATAAGGACATATACCTCGGACAGTGGATCAACATTCTAGGGGATATACAATCCTCGTTTGGTGAGACTCTTGAAGAGCTCCGACCTGAAGGTAGCAATGACTGGAATCTGCGGTTATACAGTGATATATCTGCTCTGTCGAGCTTTTCTAAGCTACGAGTTTTCAATGTCTATGTTGGGGATTTGATAGCAGAAGACTTCACGGATGGATTTTTGCCAGCAATTCTTGAAGGTAAAAAGGCCCAGTGGCATGATTTTCACGCCGTTTTGCCACAGGTGGCAGAAGAAATTCATTTTGGATGGCCCCCTCGTAATATATTTAAGGATTTTCAAAAATACAAACTGCACGAGACGCTATTTCCTGAGTTCTTTGAACATCTGGATAAATTTGTCAAGACGCGTGGGAAGAGGAGCGGTGGGTGTCTAAAGATGATTTGCTTAGGATTTTTGGAGAAGAGACAGCTTGAGCAATGTCTTGGGGCGACTGTAGCCAATGAGTTGGTAAAAGTGGTTGATGAATGGGGCAGGCTTTGGGGTGAGGCTGGTGTGCAGGTCCTTACCAATAGGCATGATTCAGAAAGTGGCGAGGTATTAGAGTGTCAACCGTCGGCTCCTAGCTATGACGATTGAGCCATATATTTAAATTTGAAAAACAAAGTAAAGTACTTATTAGCAATTTAATCTCCCTTCCCGAGCTCTTCTCATTTCTTTTTCCTATCTGTAGACGAGACCTCACTCTTTACCGTACAATTTACCCAATTTACCTAGGATTACTGTCCATAATTACTTTGTCACGGGTGTCAAGTATACCTTCAATGGGCCCTTTTTCCACAGGAAGTTCGCCTGTTGCTGCTGTATCCAATCCTGATCCGGATCTGCGAGTTCCATGTCGAAGTTGAAGATCATGCGGCTGAGGATTAGGCGCATTTCGACGTAGGCCAGGCTGTGAAAAAGGGATTGTTTGTTAATCAAATGGATTGATTGTGTGAGCAGGCTTGTGGTAGGCTGGTTCAGATGCAAAGGCTGCAAAAGCAGAAGTAGAAGAACAAGAGACTTACTTGCGACCTAAACAGTTCCTCGGGCCAACGTTGAAGGGCTGGAGCAGTTCAAGACGATCCCCCTCACCTGACTTGGGAGAGGCCTGCTTTACATAGCGCATGTCCCCGGCAAATGCGGGACGGTTCTCCTTGAGAAACCGCTCCGGACGGTATTCCAGCGGGTCCTCCCAGTGGTCGGAGTGGTGGAACATAGGATAGTGCCAGACCGCCACATCGGTTCCTTCAGGCACAAAATCACCCGCGATTGTCACGCCGGGCTTGGGGACCGTTCTGAGTGGGCCGATGGGGACAGGTGGATAGTATCGCATTGCCTCATCAAGACAGGCGAGCAGGTATTTCAAGTCGAGGACCGAGGCCATTGTGATCTCATTATCCGAGCTGAAGGATGAGCGGATTTCCTTGGTCAACTTTTTCAGTGCCTCTTGGTGTTTGCATAAAATGTAGGTCATGCCAACAAGTAGTGTAGCTGTCGTCTCAGACCCGGCGATCAACAGCGCAGCTACGTTACCCAGGATTGCGTCGTCTCGAATCCCCTAGATCATGGTATTAAGTGAACAAGACTGATCACGTGGGGATTTTAGAACTTCTTACCCATTCGTCCTTCTTTCGTAGAATCGTCTCAACTAAATCTACTCCCTCTACATCTACCTCCAGCCGGCGTTTTATCTTTTCCATCGACACCTCTCGATCTACCTCGTATAAAGGATCAGCCTAGCCAAATCTAGATTGGGACGCTAATAAGGTGGCTCACGTTTCATGCGCCTCTTGTTGAAGAAGGCCCTTATCAACGAAGTCAGCGGGCCCTCCAGACCCAGATGCCTCAGCACCTGTAGCGGGATGAAGTTGCTAACGGTGCCATTCATGGCCGCTATCCACGGATCTTCCACGGCATTTTCTAGGCAGGCGGACTCCTGTGAGAAAGTCAACTCGCTGATGACATCGACCGTAGCCAGGTTATACCACAAGGTCATGTTCATCGGCCGGGGTGTTGGAGGTTGTCCGTCACTCCCGTCCGTTAGACCATACTTCCGCAGCTGGCTTACCAACCTGTCGGCATATCGCACAATGACCTCCTCTCGCTCGTGGAGCCTCTGTTCGCTCAAGCCGTGGCTCAGTAGACGCCTCAGTGTGGTGTGAACGTCACGGTCTTTCTCACTAATGATATTGGGCAGAGTGCCTTCAGTTCGGTAGAAGCGGGCTGACTTGGGCAGTTCGGGCACGGCTTTGTTTGCGCCCACCCGGTGGCCGTAGATATCCTTCCAGGCGTCTGGATGGGTGAACGAGAGCTCGTCCGGGGAGATGCGCAACACCGAGCCGTATTTCTCGTGCAGCGGCAGAAGACGCAAGGTCAGATCTCCTCGCACCATGTAGTAGAGGTACGGCAGGCGGGACGCGCGCCAAAGGATAGGACCCGGAAAGTTGGCGAGCGGGTGAAAGAAGACGTTGTATATCATCCGGGCAAGGCCAACAAGCAAACCCTACGACGAAGTTTCTTCTTAGCAACATGTTGCTTAGCAGCTGTCCTGAGGGCGACTATCGTACCGCTAAGCCTGCCACGCCGAGCACGCTCAGGAAGTTGGCGGTCAGCATCGTATTGATTCCTGATTTGTTTTCTTATGTTTTCTTGTACTTTCTTATGCCGTGTTTTTTCCCATATACATACGACTTCTCGTGTTTTCCGTCTGGTGTTGTCATACCACGTGGGACAAGATTACACAGTGGATTTCTCCGAGAAATATTAAGTAATGCCTTTCTGGCTACGTGGTCTGGAACCTAAAGAGAGCAGATCACACCACAATGACGCTGTCGAATGTCGATAGAGCGACTATCATGGCTGCGAACCGTCATGGTGCATCTACCCCAATCCCTTGCCAGCCAGGGATAATCCGGCACTTTTATAGGGTAGTGATATCAATGGGGGGAAGTTTATATCGTTACCCCCTTTATACTTTTTCTTTCTCTCAAGCATCCTAGAGATAAGTCCGTCTTTCCTTTTCGAGGATTTCCCGCATGTATGCAGAAACTTTCTTACAGTGCATATCCTGGAAGAAGTCTGACTGGTTACATAGTCGAGTCCAGCTCGAAACTCGGAGTCCATCCTTTCTTTACATGCTCCATGGCATTCATGCTTCGCGTGAGATATGCCGGGTTTAGTAAGGCACTGATGGCATTTCGCACTTTCTTTGTCGAGTGCACTGCATGCGTACGCTTAAGCGGAAGCCTGAGATTACCGACAGAAGACAAGCGTGAAAGTCAAAAGTAGTCCATACCCCTGAGAGTAGCCAAAGTCTATTAACTTGCTTCTTGAGCAGTTGTTAAGTTAGCCATTACTGTTTAAGATCCCCATCTATTACTAGAAAAAAATCCATGATCCTTACCTGGCAGTTGAACCGACATAGACATTTGCCGTTTGAATAGTGACCGTGTCTTTCTTCGCCAGGCATTGTAATATTGAGCTTGAGGACGTGCTTCATTCAGTATTCCCACTGAGATGTTCTGCTTTTATGATGAGAGAATAGTAATTTTGACTTGGGTACGAGCCGTTTCAGTTACATTGCATCGGAAGAGAAGGGAACACGGCGACGGCTTATTGGTTGCGAACTAATGCTATTGTGAAGCCTATGCACTTAATAATTCGCAAGAAACCCAAAGGCTCGAAGTCAATATTAAATTGAAACGCTAGCAAAATTCCTACTACTGGCCTTAATGATGTCAGAGAGACCTTGGTTAACATTTCCTTCACCATATCCACCTCCATTGATCCAGACCAAAACAGGCATATCTTTAGCATTTGCGGGAGCAAAAACATTAAGGAAAAGACAATCTTCGTCTTGGGCGGAATTAACATTGAAATAAAAAGGAGCTCCGGAGCTGAGGCTTACTTGAGGACATTGATCTGGAATCCCATTGGCTTGGATGACAGTGCTTCGATCTTCGACTAGTAATTGAGGTATTTGCCAAGGTAGGGCTCCAGTTATAATGCCTCACTAGTTATTCAAGCCTGTTCCTTTGTCATTAAATCCCTCATATAGGGAGTAGCCCAAGTCGACTTGGAAGGCGTTATGACGCTTTTGGGGGACATACGCCAGTACACAATTAACCGCTTTCCTAACCGTGCTTGAATCATAAGTGACTCTTTTCAATCCTAATTGGATTTAATTCATCTCGCATCTGATTTTCGAAGAACCAATTCACCGCTTTTGGCGGACGCTCAAAATCCCTGACGACGGACAAGCTTATGCTTTACCTCCGGACTATGCCTGCTTCCCGCGTGGTTAGTCAATTCGAAGATGAATTACCGGAAGAGATCGTGAAGCAGCGTGACCAAAGATAATCAAAATCAATCATCAGTAACTAATTCATGATCTAATTATCGGCAAATACTTATGACTCTTCAACAAGGAAAAATGTGAAACGCTTCCGGTCTTTTTAGTTAAGAGCTTTATGCATCGACTCGTCTAACAATCCTCTCTTCATCTAATCTTTGAACTCGAAAATAACAGCACTACTGTCCTGTAACTCCACACCTACTATCTTATTCACGACCTACAATTTTCCCTCTGATGTAAGTCCCATTTAAACTGCACCTTCAACATGCTTTTTGTCGTCTATTGATGCCTCATCACCTTATTATATTCCCTACTCTTTTGGCTTGCCGGATTGTTATGTTGAAAAGTAACTGTCTGGAACAGTACAAAGATAATTTGTTAACTGTTTGCAAACGTGCAGAGCCTGCCGAGTGGGTTTTCGACTAGAAACCTTAAAGAGCGAACAGACTAGTCTGTCTATGCACTGCCGGATAATGCAGACTGGGAATTACTTTGGGAGGAATGATCTTTTTGAATTGGAGTTTCATGAATAGGAATTACGTTTGGAAACTTGCTATGGTCTTAACGCCGAGGACAAGCACGATTCCGTTAGATTGTCAGTTTCTACGTTCATAATAGTTTGAGAATTGCGAATTTCTTTCATCGCATGCAAATCAAATAATACCAAAATTGTCTCTTTCTAGATTTTCCGTGACATATGATAGTGTCGGGATAATGGCTCGAAGCTAGTCTAGGCTATCTGGTCGCTCTCTGTGCCTTTTTGCTTTCTATGACGTTGTATGTAATTCGTCATCGGTCTTAGGTTTTCAATGGTGCTCGACGTGAAATCTCTGTAAGTAATCCCAATATAAACTTTGATGGTGCGGAACGATACGCCCCATACCCAGAGAACGACGCATGTAGACAGAATGTACGTGAATAAGGCTACGGTGGTGAAGCTCATGGTGAATCCACTTGGTGCGGTAGCACTAGTCCCTCGCTCGGGTGTCATGAATGGCATTGCCCAGAACGTCTAGATAGATATTTTTCAGCCCCACAACTTTTGAGTATCACGACTCAATGGGGCATCAGAGGGCAGAACTCACAGCCATGAAGCTCAATGGGGTATAAAATACAGTAACGACGGTGAAAACCCCAATGAGAAGATTCAACGTCTTTGCTTTGAGAGCTTCGCGCAATGACGAGGCATTAAAAAGCTATCAGAAGATATTTAGCATGTGAAAATCCATGAGAAATCCGAATCAACCAGATGGTGTGGGATATGTAACGTACGCCAGATCGCAAACTTTCCACCTCATCCTTCTTCCGCTGGATGCGACTTTTCAAACCATTGACTTGGTCCTGGAAAAACGCTTCTACCTTGTCCCAATTGGCCTCAAGGTTTTCAGTGTCAAGGGGCCATTCAATCTCATCTTCTGGGGCATGTAGCTTGCGCCAGACTTGCCAAGTATCGTATTGACCTGTCAAGTTTGCTCTAAGCTCCTTCATAGCTATCTCAGTCTCTTCGATCCAGCTCTGAAAAATGCGAAGCAGTTGCAGCACGGTGAAGTATTGCTCTGAGAGTTGGAAAGAGTCATCGAACATCAAAGCTTGCCATCGTTTCTTGTTAAGAGTATCTTGCAGCTAAATATGCTATTTTTAGTACTGATTCATACTGTAAGACGCACGGGTTAGCATATAAGCAAGTTTATATAACGCACCTGAACACTGATAATCTCATCAATCTTAGCCATCATGGTATCCCAGCGCTTCCTCCAGTAATCGATACATCTAACAAGTATTATCATGAATTGGAGGATACCAGCACCTCCCGTACCACAGTTCTTCAAGTCCAATTTGAGGTCCACACGATCGGGAGAGATCGATAAAAGCGAAATCTGCCCCGGAGAGCCGTCAAGGCCAATGCGATAGTCCAACCAGACGACCACCGTGTGCTTCAAGACTGAGGGTCGATATCTCAAGATCAGGGAAACCGATACGAGGAATTCGACCGCGAAGTGATCTCCAGTTCCGGAAAAACCGGTGATCCTGGCTGCTTGTCGCTTCAGGGGGAACCCAAGCGTGGCAGGGGAAACGCCGTAGCCATCTTTGAAATGTTTGAGGCGATGGCCTCGCTCATCGGGAATGCAAGCACGCATATTGAATCGTGTGCATGACCATTCGAACTGAACGAAGTCTCCGATGCTGTAGAACACTGGCATGGTATTTTGGATTGGGAACCAGTCAGTCAGGGTCCCAATATAGTCGATAGACCGATGCGTATGAGTTGGAGCGAATAAGCCTTCCAGAAAAGCTACCATTGGCATAGTTAAAATACTCGTCGACGTAGTTGGCACAATCTGCCTGTCAACCAAAAAGTTAATAGCATGTCCGATCGGTTAGTAGAATTTGAGCCCGACTTGCCATAACATGTCGTCCCAAGGGTAAATGACGACGTTATGTCCGCAGAACAACATATCCAAGAGGGCTACTTGACGACCGGGCAGTGATTTACGACACACATAAGCTGTATCGGGGTCCAAGTACAGTGCCCGATCTTGCCAGGAGACATAGATATATTCCTCCTCCTTCTTTTCTTCGACTAACGCGCCTAATGTCTTTGGCCATGCCGTGGAGATCTCCTTCGCAAAGCTTTCCCAGTGTTTTTCGTGAAGTAGATATTCAAATAAGTCATGGTGATCTATTGTGACTAAATCTGCATCAGATCGTAGGAATTGCATGTCGGTCTTAGAGACAGCTGCGGAATCTGCTCTTCGAACCGTGATCACAAAGGGCTTGCAGTACGACAGAAGCCGCTGCAGATGATCGCGATCTAACCACCGTCGTCCCAGCAAGCTCAACCGCCTTTCTGTCAGGATGCATTCTCGAAAGAGTTCGGTGTTTCTTTTCAGACGTGTGCTCGGAACGTCAGCGGCAGATGGACCAGTTGCCTCCAACTTCGAAGCTACTCGTATAGCATCAGGCACATGCGTCGAGACGAGAGTTTCTCGACTTGAGTGACCGGCATTTGTCCATGATTCGGAGTCGGGAATATTGTTGATATTGGCATAATTTGCGTCATAGGCTAGCAAAATGTGTTGAAGCATAAACTGTAGTGTTGCACGCTCGCGCGAGACTTTGGACTTCTTGTCGCTCGAAGGGGTAAGCGGTTTCGAGGATCGTTTACTACTCGGATTTTCTTCCATTCTCGAGAATCCTGTGATCGAACGTGACATCTCACAGAACAAAACAGTCTGACGACAACTCAAACAGAAAATCCCCAGTGGTTCAGCTCTTAGAGCCTTGTACGATGTCATCCCACTCACTCAAAACTGCCTTGACTCGGAGCCTGAGATCAACAAAGTCGGGCAACTTAGAAGTGTTCTCATGATAGGTCTTTGTGAACAAGGGCGTATACGGTTACCTGAATTGTGAGGCTGTGTACTTCTGGAAGCGCTGAGACAGGGTTCCGCTGCATACCACCACAGAACATCATGCAGGTTTTACCAATCATTAGATAACTTCCTTATCAATAGCTGTAACGTTATAATAGATCTCGTTTTTTATTATGCCATGGCGTAGTCCGAATGCAACTAAGCATTCTGCTGTACGGCCACAACCAAAGGAGCGGGATCAACTCGGGCAGCTTTCTTTCTAATCTTAACCTATCCAATCATCATGCGTATCCGGAATCAGTCATATTCCAATCAATTGTTGAATACAGTTGGAGATGTCTATTGGCTTCAGGTGTAAGGTAAAGAATGCTGCAGCACTTGAACGGTTGAAAAAATAAACTCACCCTCCCTTAGAATATCCTTCCAGACCCATATCTGGGAGGCTTGGCTGGCTGAATTGTGGATTGAATCCGATTGGCAAGCCGAGCGTTCTTCGGGGCTCCTAGCTCGGTAATAGTAGAAAAAAGCTTGCCAATTGTAGAGATCCCTGTTAGATTCAGCATATGCTAAACCTACTATTGCTTAACTTTCGGCTAATAAGCACATGCTAAACTTGTACTTTATACATGCTTTTATTCGTATGAGAATAGAAGATATACCCTAAATAGGGGGCTCTCGCCGCCCTCCTGACCCCCTAGAACTAACCCTACCCCCTAACCCCTAAACTAACTAATAATCCTACTTATATTTAAGTCCTACTTAGGCCTTTATACATGCTAAGCATATGCTTAGTATATGTTTAGTATATGTTTTGCATGTGTAGGCTTTATGTAAGCGTAGGTTAAGCATAAGTTCAGCATATGCTAAACTTATACTTAACCTGCTATTATTGAACTTTTACGCGAGGAGGTCTATGTACAATTGACGAGCTTTTTTCTACTATTACTCAACTAAACGCCGCGTTCTTCGCGAGGTTGCATGATACTAAGGGCGAGAGGGCGAGAAGGCAAAGGCCGGGGTCTGGGGATGAGGCGAACTGGCGAAAATATCGTGTAACAACGTGGGGAAAATCAAGTAGCACACTGCGAAATCTATTCAAATTCAAGAAGGGGGAGGACTCTATCTAAATACCCTCATAGCCCTATGCCAACCTAAAAATATGCCCTCACATCTACCCATGCTTATCCAACCCAGCCCAATACGTCTGCGTTGCATACTTGCGCCGCCATGAGAAACGACTTTTTTGTATAAAAAGGAAATCCAAATCTTTTTGATAATAATTTACGATTTCTTATAAGTATTAGAATAAGGTTTGGGAATGGGGCCGGGGCTGCAAGCTTACTATTGTTCCCTCGTCTGGTAACTCGTTTCCCAGCACCAGTAAGGATATCGTTCTCATAACGATATTACAAGTATCAAAAGAAAAAGGACGTGTTTATACATGAAAATGTATGAAAATCGTCAAAATAACAGATCCTTACTAGAGCTAGAAAGCGAGTTGCCGGACAAGGGGATAACTAATCGCAAATGGAATGCAACAATTCCTACATTAATTACTATTTATAGAAATCTCGAAGCGAGCTCAACTCTAGTATAATGCCACTCTTCTAAGGTATCGACTCCCTCCTTCTAAAAAGCTTTCTGAGAGAGATCCGTAGTCTGATTAAGCTCCTCGAGGGCTCCTCGTATGACTGCTTTCTGTCTGCTGTCTAGAGAAGACGGATACACGACCTTGAATTCTACAACAAAGTCCCCACGTTCGTCAGGTCTCTTGGATATCGGCATACCCAGCCCCGGATACCTCTCAAAAGTCCCCGGGGCTGTTAGACCGGACTTTTCTACTGATACTTTTTGGCCGTCAATACTCGTAACAGTTCGACTCCAGCCAACTAAGGACTCGAGAAGAGTGATTTCCAAGGTAGAGTGAAGATCGTCGCCATCTCGTCTGAACAGTGGATGGGGTTTCTAGAGATGGTTAGTAAGTAAAAAAGGATCAAGGAGGGTACCACTGACGTAGTCGATGATGAAGTGCACGTCTTGACGGCTCCCATTCGCATTTAATTCGTCTCCAACACCTTGAAACTTGATTTTAGACCCTTTCTTCAACCCGGGCTTAATCCAGAAGTTGAGTGTTTTGTCTGCAAAATTCCGCTTTCCGGTTTCCACGTCGTAGACTTTGCGCTTAATCTTCATCTGCTTACTGGTGCCTTTGAAGAGGTCTTCCAAAGTGATTGGAAGAGTTTTCTCAGTTACCATGGGACCCTCATATCTCTGGTCTTCTGGAGCATCAGCATCTCGACTGGGGAAGGACTTGTCTGCTTGTTGCCGAAGAAATTCTTCAAAGATGCTCTCGGGATTTGAGAACGTGAAGCCATGATTACCGCCGGAGGCCCCTGGATAACGTCCATTAACCTCATTACGGTCTTTCAAAGGAGGACTTGGGCGAACTGAGGATTGTCTAGGATAGTCTGCGTTGCTACGACCTGACCTGGGCCAGTGACTGTCTCGTTCTCGCTCTTGATATCGACTCGGGATGCTTGAATTTTGTGCGTCATCCCGATCAATATCTTCCCTTTCGTAACGTTTTTCTATGCGATCGTGATCTTCAATCACCCGATGTGCTCTGTAGTAAGGATCATATGGTCGCGACGGACGGGGCGAGGGAGGATCGCCATATTGATTTATCTCGCTTTCCCAAGCCTCGTGCTGTCCAGCCCCAGTGTTTGGGTCATCGTAGGCATCCTCTGAGTATGACGCGTTAGGCATGCCAGGAACTGTAGCGCGGACGGGTCTGGGGCTCGAGGACCTGGCATATGCCTTGTCCTTTTTAGATAATCGCCTGTGCCTCGAATTGCGATCCTCGTACCATGCCGGCCTGGATTCATCAACTACAACATCCCTTCTATGCCTGGATGTGGATCTTTCGCGATCTTCATACTTTTTCTTCTCCTCTTGATCTCTCGACACACGTCTCAGCCAATCTAATGACTTGTGACTCCAGCTATTTCTTGACGTTGCTTTTGGCTCTTTGATTTCAATTTCCTCGAATGAATTTGGTGGCGCATATGGTTTTGCTTTCGATAAAGGTGGTTTGGAGTTCTCTTGTGGGTAGAAGTCAGGCTTTTGCTCAGCAGCTCGATCCTCATACCCAAATGGTTTACTTCGTGGAACTCCGGTCGCATGCTGGGACGAACGTGGAATATTCTGTCCCTCGGAGCCAGAATAATCCTCTGTAAATGAAGCCACCGGCTTTGACATTGAAGACATCCAGTCCAAGAACTCGGTACTTCCTTCTCCGCTTAGCATTTCCCTGAGGGTCTTGTTTACGAGGTTTTTATCGACATCTCTAAACCGCAAAAACACATCGATAGTAGCCGTGAACTCAATTTCTTTCTCGGATCTGCTAAGAGAGGGCATATTTAGGGCTCTCTGGTTTAACATCTTCTTGAGAAGTTCTTTCACATCTCTCCTTTCTGCCTCCTGATACGTCTCGTTGCTGAGCCCAATATTCGAGACCGAGTCGGTGGGGGCGAGAAACGTCTCGTCGCTATCATCAGCCGAGTCATATTTTGAGAATTCAACCTCCCGTTCGCGGTCTTGCTCATGTTCAGGATGGAGCGCAGCATCGTCTGCGACCGGCTCAAGCCTTCTATCGACACCTTTCCCTTTCCACCCGGTAGATGTTGCCTCGTCCGCGTCTTCAACATCTTCGACAGAAGGTTGAGATTGGGAGTCTTTCAGTGGCTCAAATGGCTCTGGATGTTGTTGAGATGGGAGTGTAGAAGTAGGGAGGCTAGGGTTTGAGGGCATAGAGCTTGGACTCGTGCGTCTCATGTCCGGCAGGGGCTCTTCTTCCAACCCACCAGCAGCAATCAACTCCTTCAGCTTCGCGATAATCAAGTGCTTATGCCCCTCGAGCTCGACTTTCGTGAATCCTTCCTCCGCTAACTCTCCCTTTAGCCCGTTCCAGTGCGTCTCGCTCTCGTCCTCATCTTCCCCAACGATCGTCAACACCGTCCTCTCCTTCTTCCCCGCTCTAATATCCGCAATCAACTCATCAAGCTTCTTCTCAATCCTGCCAAGACTGCCTGTGCCAAGCGTAGTCAAGAATAACGTAAGGCTGGACGTATGCGCCATCAACTTCTCCCTAATCTCAGAGAGATTCTCCGCGCCCCAACGCAGACGATCCCATGTTTTCTTGCTCGTCGTACCAAGGCTCTTGTATTTAACGAGAAGTTTGTTGAGCTGTTGCAGAACACTGAGGCAGTTCTTGACGAGGATGCCGAGCTCGGATTTCTTGGACGCGCCGGTGCGGTTGAGAATCGAGTCCGGGTTTTCGATTTCGTCTTCGAGCTCCTTGATCGCGGTGTGGAGAGCTATGACTGGTCGCATGATTAGGCTCATATTAGATACGAGCAGGAGTGTGAATACCTTCATGAGATACCTCCTCGAACGCGCCGCCGGCGCCTTTGCCTGTAGCCTCGTCAGTGATACGGGGGTGAGATGAGGGGTAGCTGTCCGTACAGGATTTGTAGACGTTCCATGCTAGCTGGCCGACAGCGAAGAAGTCTCCTATGCTAAAGCCAAAGCTTGCCATAGGAATGCGAGTCTATGGCTTGTGGAAACATTTCCATTGCGAGAGCCTTGGTGGTTGACACAGCAGGCTGGCTGAATTTGGTGGGGGCGATGAACCTGCATCAAGATCAGCATCCTTGTCCTGTGGTGCAGTTCTCGAGTACTTTTGGTGCTTGATTATGACGGCCGAAAGAAAGTGCAATCTGAGAGTGTTCTATGGTACAGCAAGCTTCCAAGCCGGCATCCCTACGAATAATAGCGCGAAAGTCTTATACTGCTCTGAAATGAATGATAAATAATTGCGTTTCATAGAAGCTACGGCTCCAACATCCGCCCTACACCCGCTCGCATGATGGCGAATCTGTGTGAAGAGAAGCGTATCGATGCGCTCCCAGCGAAAGATAAAGCTTCTCTAATTCAGAATCTCCAACTTCGTCCAAATCATTTCATTTTCTGTATCCTCTGAATGTAAGAGGATAAGAGAAAATGTCAAGGAAAGTGGATATCTCAAGTCTTAGTTCGTTGTCGCTAATAGCGCCCCGCTCCCCCTCCCTATGGATCGTCAATTGCTTCTTGAGCATAGAGACCCCAGATTACATATAAGGAAATGATCAATATAGAAAAGTCGAGATCAGCCACATATTCGGTTCAAAGACCAGCGAGTATCTATATTACCAAGGGGTTAGTAGTAATCTCGTTAAAAATCAATTCCAATTCCTACGTTTTGCTCAGAGAAAAAAAAAATCGTAATATTTATTAAATAAATCCTAGATCATTCGGCGGTCTTAGTCTTCTTTGTTCTCAGCTTCATTAAAAGATACACAAGACCGTAACTTGAGAACACAAAAATAACCACAATTGCCGCATCTCTCCACCCGTAATAGTACTTGGGGAGGTTGAGTGTCCGAAGGTAGTCGCTTCCGCCCTTGTATTGGCAAACTCTGCAGCCCGTGGTCGCATCAGGATTGGTAAGGTTGGCTCCGGAGCCCGTATGCTGTATGTAATCGCCCAAGTATTCCAGACATGTCTGGTTGGCCACAGGCTCAAAGACTGCAAACTCGAATTCCTTGCAGCGAATTGCCACGTCGTACGTAGTAAAGACTAGGAGAGCGCCCATGAGGTAGTTGAAAGGGTTCATGTAGTAAAGCCAGTATTTCCAAAACTCTGTCATTTGCGAGTAGGGCACGAGAACCCCGCAGAAGCCGACCAACGTAAAGATGACGAGAGGATTCACGAGAGAGGCTGCAACAGCATTAGGAGCGTAAGCTGCGATGAATTGGCCAATGCCGGTGTAAATAAATTCGTACATCAGCATGACGAAAAAGACAGCGCCAGCTTTAGTTGAATCTCCGGAGAAGCCGACGGTATAATAAAAGCAAAGAAAGAATTGGACGGCGCAAATGACAAGATATGGTAGCTCTGCGATAATGAGACCGGTAACAAAGGCCACCCAAGTATACATCTTGGATTTCTTCTCTCGTACTTCGTAGATGTCTCGCTTCTCTACGAAAAGGGGCTGTAGCTGCGCTGTAATAGTGTCAGTATCCCATGTCCTGGCCATACTCTAGTAGCTACAGATGTCGGGTGATAAGAAAGAACACGGAACGTACCTATGACTCCCGGTGCCACGAATATGAATTGAAATACCGCAAAGAGACGTAATTGCAGATCACCGACGCTATCCCCAACCATCCAGAATGAAAACCCGGTGAAAAGTCCGATAATGAGATGGAGCGAGAATTTGTTGTTGACATACGCAGTATTACGCCATACGGCCACGGTCATTCGCTTTGTGACGATTTTCATCTGATCCCACAGAGGCGCAGCGAACTCAAAACCATCCTCGGTTGTACGTGGCGGGGAAGAAACCGCCTCGTCGACGATACGATCAAGTTCAGCTAGCATCTTCTCATGCTCTGGAGACTCAAGCCAGACTTTATTCCAGTCCTTTTCATGGCCCGAAACGACATCAATGATATGTTCTGCTGGATTAGCGCCTAGGGAACAAGGGGCGTCGTAGCGCTTGAAATATTCCTTGACTTGAGAACCATTCTGGCCTATATCTCCGAAGTAGACAGTGTTACCCCCCTTGGCTAGTAACAACAGGGTATCGAATTGAGAGAACAGTTGAGCACTTGGCTGATGGATAGTCACCAGGATTGCTTGTCCGGCCGCGGCGAGCTTCTTAAGGAACCGGATGATGTTAAACGCAGCCTGACCGTCAAGGCCGGACGTGGGTTCGTCTAGGAAGATTAGTATACTCGGTTTTGCGACCAGTTCAACTCCAATAGTCAGTCTCTTTCTTTGTTCAGCCGAGAGGCCGGCGCCGCCTGAGGCTCCAATCAGACAATTCTCAATATCGTACATTTCGAGAAGATCGACGATAACATCGACATATCTTAATTTTTCTTCCCGAGGGATGTGACGAGACTGACGCAGAAGCGCAGAGAATTCCAGAGCTTCTCTTACAGTTCTACAGGAATGTTAGCAAGTTTGCGTCCGGTGTCAGGAAGATGATCCAAACTGTCACTCACGCCAAGGGCTCGTGAACATCTGACTGTTCGCAGTAGCCAGCTGAACGCTGAAAGCTAATGGAAAGCGGACGGCCATCTACTAGAATAGTCCCGTGAATCGTCCCGTCTATTTTTCGTTGCGCTAGTACATCCATCAAGGTCGTTTTTCCTGCTCCTGATGATCCCATCAACGCGCCTAACATGCCCGGCTTGACCCACCCATGGACATTGTTCAGTAACACACGGGGTCCGTGTGGGGTTTGAACTGTATAGGTAAGATTCTTCCATGTAAATACGGACGTATTTTGAATCAGCTGGCCCTCTTTCGTAGTCATATCTTTGGTGGCTGAAGAGAAACTCGACCCAGCCATCTTGTCTTTCCCCTGCGCTTCCTCATCTCGCCGTGCCAGGCTAGCATGCCTCTTAGTGAATGCCCTCGGCACAAGTAAAAGCCCACTCTGAGAAGTGGTCTCTTTCCATGCCGACGTAAACGTGATAGTGAGTAAGACGAAGAAGATCCACCAGGCCCTACGGCAGTACGTCAATTATATATATATGAGTATCTCCATCAAGAAACAATGACCTACCATACGATCCCAACATTTCGCCACACGTGGGAGTAGCTATAGCTGAGGCTTTCCAAGTACTGTAGACCAGTAACGCTTGCAGCACCTCTCGGAGCACCTCGTACTCCTGTACATGCTTGATTCAGGGTGGAGTTGTACCCCGGTCCGTTCGGAACAAGATTGGGCCCAACACAAGGAAGGACTTTGTTGTGAAACTCGTTAGAGAGCAGGGCGTCATAGGCATAAGCAAGCGGGTCAATCCAGAAAATCCTAAAACGTTCAGCTGAATCAGAGTAGTGAATTGGTACCGACATACCAGACAAACCACGGATGCATGTCCGTTTTAGGGATCATATATCCGTTATACATGAGTAGCGAGCTAACTAAGAATCCTGATAATTTACTTGCCGCATCGAAGGTGGGAAATGCAGCGCCAACTGCTCTGAACAGTGCTGTCATACACATAGTTGTGGTGAATATAATGAACCAGAATGTGAAGAAGGTACCCGCTGACGCGGTAAGCCCAACCATGAAGTAAACTATCAGGGAGAAGGCCGAGACCTGAAAGACATGAATAGGGAGATCAGTGATGATCTGCGAAAGACAGAAAGCAGCTGGGTGGTAAAGTGCAAAGCTCTTGTGCTTTGCAAGAACAGGACGGCCGAAGAATGAGTCCGTGACTTCAGAGAGAGCTAGCAGAGAATTAAAGAGCAAGGCCACAAATAGAGCTCCTGATTTGATAAAGATTCCAGACGAGTCGTTGGCTGCGTTATAGAAGAGGGAGCCCGATGTCAAAGCCTGAATGATGTTCGAGGCTTGCTTAATGAACAGCACGGCCAAGTCCCCCCGCAGTATCTGATACTGACGTATAACAGCCGCTTTCAATTGCGTGGTAAATCCCACAGTGACAGGAAGTCTCTTCATAAGAGTACTTTGGTGCTTCTCGTCCTTAATTGCTTGGGTAAATTCTTCCGTGTGCTGCTTGGCTTCTTGGGTCGTTGGGTAGTCGTATTCAGTCTGCATCTGCTTTCGGATGTCCGAAAGCTGGTACTGTGCCAAGATAGCATCTGCATTCCTTGGAAACTTTGTCTCGAAGCCTGGACGAATGGCCCGCTCAGTTGGAACTGTGACGCCTATTCAAGTATCAGTGATCGACTACTGCAGACCAGAAGACACGTACTTACCAGTAAGAAAGTCGGCCACGTTAGCACCGTCGGCACACATAAAACCCAAGTCCTCCATAAACGGCTTCGCCTTTTTCAAGGGCCCGTAGTAAATCTCCTTTCCCTCGTCAAGCACTAGCACCTTGTCGAACAACTCGTAGATCCCGTTGCCCGCTTGGTAGATGGTAACAATAGAGGCTAGACCAAAAATGTTCGTCATATCTCGGATAGCCTTGATATACTGGACTGCACGATACTTAGTAAAATTCTCTACTTACGAATCCAAGCAAAAGCGCAAACGAACCCCAAAGGCTCATCGAAACATTCAACAGCCTTGTGGAGCTAAAATGCCACAGAAGCAAAGTTGCTTTCTGGTCAATTCTAAGGCAGAGAAATTACTTACGTGCGGTGCTCGCGTCGAGGCCCCGCGTTGGATTGTCCCAGCAGTAGATGCTTCCCCGTGTAGCCATAGCCTCAATAATACTCACTCGTTTCCGCTCGCCACCTGAAATTCCCCGGATAAACTCGTTGCCCACCTTGGTATCGAAAGTATGACGAATTCCCAGTAAGTCCAACAAGAAGTCTCGGCTAGCCACCCGGGCTTCTTCTGGGCTGGAAAAGCCTGGAGCGAGGTTGTTTGGCATTTTCATTCGAGTAGCAAAATCAATAGTCTGGCCGACTGTGAGGGTGGGGAAGAAGACCTCCTCCTCCATGTTCATGACAATCTGGCCTCGATATCGAGTAGCTTCCTTGTGGTTCAACGATCCAAAATTGACCTGGCCTTCGACATCGGTGAAACCGGCTCGGCGGTTGGACAAACCCTTCAAGAGTGATGTACAGCCAGCGCCAGGACGTCCAAGGACCAACAACATCTCCCCCGATTTGACGCAGCCATGACTGTTTTCAATGATGGTTCGGACGGATTTCCGGCCAGCGCCTCCGCCTCCCCCTTTCAACTTCTCTGGGAGGGCTTGCGAGACGATGTTTTCATTGAAGCAGGCATCTGATCCAGAGCCCTTGATGTTCAGGTCCTTCCAAGTGACTCCGAGCCTTCTGGCTTTTTGCGGGCCGGGGCCGTTGCCGTCCTCCCCTCGAATTGCCTTGACCTCAGGCATGTCAGTCCACTCTTTGACGTTGTAGTCCGAGTTGTTATCAACTTCGCAGAAATCGGTGCCTGGATTTCGCGTGCCGAAGGCAGAGATACGGGACAGAACGCGGGCAATCGGATTTTTCCCGTGTTCTGTCCTTGCTTCCTCCCGAGTAACGGTCTCATCGGGTTGAGATGCCATAACTTTTGGCGAGGTTGCTATAAATTAACCTGACGTGCAAACAGCAGAGTGAGCGGTCGGATCTGCATGTGCTCTTTTCGATGGCAAATATGCTAAGTACCAAAGCAAAAAACTCTGCTCAGGGAGGCAGTTAACAGTCCTCCAAAGGATAAGCTTGTTTATCCCACTATGTCCAGCTGAGTTGAGGAGTGGTCGAATACGTACTTTATGAATTGTACTGGTCTGGCCCGTCTCGTCTGTGAAGAGTCCAAACTTCTGGAAGTAGCAAGAGGCTTGAGAAGTCCGAACGATGATGAAGATTACTGCTAGTTTTCTCGTCTGTGAAAGCTACTTTCCCAATCTTCAAACCAAGGACGAGCGCAAGTCTCGAATCAAAGATGAAGTCATAAAGTTTACTCTTACGTACTTCTTATAATACAATCTATATATGATTAAAAGCCCCCATGCAGCTATAATGTCACATGTCTCGGACATCCCTTCCAAGGTTCCTCCGTATGTGCGCCAGATAGTCGCATCTGCACTTTAGGGTAGCTTAGACCATCACTTAAAAATGTCCTTACAGCTCTCGGCAAACAGCAGGGCCGTCTGTTAGGTGGATCTTTGCGTGTTCACTCATCAGCCCGGTCCAATCTGAAGGGTCAACAAGAGATTAGAATTAGCTCGGGAATGGGCAAAATCTGGCGCATCGGCGCATCTGCTTCAGTACAGATGAGTAATCGGACCGCTACCGAGAAAATGCCTTATTTCGCACTTTGGATGCTCGACCTAGTGGTATGAGCGAGATGACAAGATAGGAGAAATTAGAGAGGAAACTGCAGTTGCCATTTACACTTCGACGATTATGACAGTATTGTCTTGCATCCTATGTCGCAAGCGGAAGGTCGCTTGTGATCGTAAACAGCCAGCTTGTACACGGTGCCTCCTCTCAGGAAAGGAGTGCACGTACCCGGCGAGGGTACACAAGAAAGTTCTTCAAAAGTCACGCACAGAAAGATTGAAGGCCAGGTTAGGTGTGTGGACGCGCTGATATAAGTCCAACACTTCTCGCTCCCTACTGAATTTGACAGCCTGCGTGGAGTCGCAATTATTCTGGGGAAATGACCTGCTCGATGCCCGCGTTGCTCGAGACGCCGCGGAGAAAGAATATGTCGTCGCGTACGAACAAGAAGAGACAGCAGGTAAGAAGGACTTTATTTCCCAAGCTTCAAACCTGAGAAAAGCGTTCGAGCAGTCTAAGTAATGGCCCATGGAGGATGCTGATGTAAGGAATTTCTCACAGATTTTCAAAGCTCCCTAACCGTCCAGTCAAATGTATTGCGTGAGGAAGCTCCCCCTAACGCGCGTTTGCAACGAGAACTGTAAGCATTTGAGGATTTTCTTTCTACAGATGCTAAATACCACTACCAAGATACGAGATCTACTTCCAACAATTTCACCCATCCACACCATTGATCCATAAATCAAACTTCTTTCGAGCGCTCGCGGTCGATTCAGGCCGTGTTCCTCCACTAGCTCTGAGGTACGCTATGTGGGCAATTGCAGCTTCCGAGGCCACTGAGTATCGTGACCTAGCCGAGGACCTCTATAATCGAGGCCGTAGACATGCTGAAGATCTGGAAATGAAGGTTAGTAGCCGGCCAACTGATTACCGCCTGTCTTTACTGCTAAGAAGATACAGAGTGCGCTAGATACTTTATCAGCCTCATGGGCGCAGTGCTGGTACCTCCTAGCAGTATACGAGGCAGGTCGAGCTTCTTTCACGAAAGCTTGGATGAGTGTGGGTAGATGTGTCAGACTAGTGCAAATGATGGCTTTAAATCGGCTGGATGACCCCTATGATGCGGATCATGTTTTGCCGCAAGGTTCCTGGACAGAGATGGAGGAGCGACGGAGAATATTCTGGGCCTCATACTGTGCAGACAGGTGGGCAAGCACAATATGTGGACAACCACTTATTATTAAGGATGAGGATGTGAGCCCGGCATATCCAGCGTCTAAATATTGACTAACGACCCTGTTTCCCTTTCAGATATGTACCGATCTTCCATCATCCGAGGACGCATTTAACAACGAACTAAAAATGGGAGGAACTCCATTGCAACAAGTGGATGGTACGGAAAGGATAGCATGCCTCTCCCCGTTTGCTGGATCCGTCTTCACCATAGCGATGCTTGGACGATGCTTACATCATGTCCGCGCTCAGGAGAGTTATGTGACAGCAGATATAGGTATCGATTATTGGGAAACACATCGGCAGATCGATACATCTATATCAAACATTTTCCTGAACCTCCCTGCCCATCTACGCTTGTCTCCCGCAGCCGAAGATGTCAATGTAGTCTTCCTGCACCTGAATCTTCATATCACGGTCATCCTTCTACATCAAATGGCCATAAAAAGGGTCACAAAATACAAATTAGATCCGAGTATCAGACAGATGAGTTTCCAAAGGTGTCTCGCGAGTTCGATGGAGATAAAGAACATCACATACTCGGTCAAGAACTTGACGACATTCTCGGTAGGAGAACATCAACTGACCTGCGACAGAATAACGCTCACCTCTCACAGGCCCACATGTGGGCAAGCTTTTGCATTTACGTTGCAGCTGAAGTTTTCATCGACGACGTGAGAACCAATCACCACTGCTCAAGCAGCCACACGGATTTGGGACTACTTCTTATCGCGCTCAAGGTGATCGGCGCGGAAGGAACGGCTTTAAACTTCTTCGCTCAGAGGCTGGAGTCGGATATCTCCAGAATGGGGTTTACTCCTGTCATACCAGAGCATTTAATAGGAATAGCGGGAGTTGGTACAGCCAATAGCTTTAGGAGCAGTAGCGGCAACTCTGCAGATACCAGCTATTGCAATTCGAACGAGGCTATATAAAATTAGAACTCCGTTTAATTCCCTTCTAAATGTATGGTTGTGCTCACTTCAAATGGCAAATCTCGCGCTTGTCTTGCAACATCGCAGCCTTTGGTGATATGATCATGCTTTTGATCTGAGTGATTAAATTTGTGTGGAAGCACACATCACTTTTTTACCTGATGTAAGCTTGATCGTGAATCATATAGCCTCGTCAAAATTTCTTTAATGACTTTAACAAAAACAATTAAGTTATACCATCTCTTTCTGCTGAAAACACAACGCGAAATCTGGCTTGTGTGAAGACTTTGCATGTTAGATTCTGATTGACCCATCAGACCCAACACCGGCTCAAGGGAAATTGCTCCGTAGAATCCATCACTTGTCTTCAGATCCCTTTCCTTTAAGCTTGCTAGCCTAAGCTGCTCTAGGAGTATGTGCACATGAATATGATTGCACATAAGTACCGCATGACTTGCTGTCCGGCAATGATTCCTAGAAGAATCTGAGAACTAATTGACTTCCTAAAATCTTTATCCTTACGCTTGGATGAAATTTCATTTCATTTTCGCCGAAGCAGCGTCTTGATAGCTGAAGCTGCTTTTCTGATCACATTGAAGCCCACCAGATCTGTCCTCTGATTTGAGTCAGGAAACGCAGGAATGCATGCGCTGCACCAGATGAGCCAGTGCAAGGTTCATGGTGCTAGTATTCAATGACAGTACTGGTCTCCTGAGACATACGTCCATTACCGGGAATGTTCTTGACCCTAGCACGGGATTAGTCTACTAGAAATCTACGCACGGGAAGGAAACAATAAGCTAAGACTGTTATTGTATTCGAGTTGATTTGCGATAATTTTGCTTCTAAAAATTGACTTCTACCCATAGGTAAGGATATGGTTACCAAACATTCAGCTGATCATAGGCCCACTTTGAGAACAGCCGTCACATCAATCTCCAAAAAATGTTTTTTTCGGTCGTAAGTGGTGCAATTTGTGGAGCATGAACAATTGCATGTCTCTTTACTTTGCAAGCCAAAATTTTTCAGATTTGGGGGAAAGTGGGTACTATGAGCTTACTCTTGATTTGTAATAGAGTCCATACATCTGAAATAGTAATCTTTTGCAGAAGTGGAACGATCGGAATACAAATCATCTCGCAAAAAACCTTTTACCTGCACCGAACTCCTCTATATTTATTTTCTGATTATGGCTCCTACTATCCTTGTCGTCGGCGTAACTGGTAACACTGGTCGGAGTGTCGTCGACACCTTCTTAACCCTACTAGCAAATGGGAATAAGCTATCTGGTCACCGAGTGCTCGCTCTTACGCGTTCCTTGCACAGTCTAGCAGCATAACAGCTTGCTAGATTGCCTCATGTGGAGGTCGTGGAGAAGAACTGGGTTGAAATTACGGCTGGGTGGCTTCGTGACCATGAGGTTGTTAGAGCATTCATTGCGCCACACAATCAGCCCAATCAGTTTGCAGAAGAATCGACATTTCACCTTGCTGCGCTAAGAGCAGGAGTTGAATACGTCGTACGAATTTCAACGACAGCTGCAAAAAACGTGTTCCCGGAT
Source organism: Proliferodiscus dingleyae (assembly GCA_003988795.1). NCBI lineage: Eukaryota > Fungi > Ascomycota > Leotiomycetes > Helotiales > Lachnaceae > Proliferodiscus > Proliferodiscus dingleyae. The sequence goes on along the minus strand of QYAK01000014.1, from coordinate 660,101 downwards.
TGTGACGCTTATTATCCTCGGTCACATTGGGCAATCGAAGCTATGCTGAGCTCGCCCGAGTTCGAAAGCTTACACTGGACATCGCTGCAGCCTAATATATTCTCCCCATTATACCTTTCGCCTGCTGCGGAGTTCATCAGACAGTATCGGAAGACCAAATCACAAGCTACTCTTAAGTTAATGGCCTCGGAGGATGCGCTTGTTGGTATCATTGATCCGTATGACGTTGGGGTCATTGCAGCTCAACTTCTAGCCACCGAAGACCCTGCCATGCACAACAGAGCCAAATATGTTTTGAATGGCCCGGAAGACATTACCGGAAAACAAATTGTGGAGATCGTCGAGCAGCATATCGGAGTACCAGTTGAGCATGTTAGCTACAAAGACATGTCATTTATCGATCAGATGGCCGCAGCAAGTCAAGAATCCAAAAACCTAATCTTGTCTATCAAACATGCACCCGAGATGGCGTGGGCTGGAAAATGCTCGGCCGCCACCACTAGCAAGGAAATACTCAGCTTAGCAGCACCAAAGCGGACACCTGCTGATGTACTGGAGGCCTTGTTGAAGGAGTGAGATATCTTGGGCCAATTCGACTGAAATCGGATTTGGTCGATTATCCTCGCTAATTGAACGTTTTACAGAGTGAAATGTAATTACTTGAGATAAATTTGAGCATCCATGATTAACAATTTAAATTGACCAAGAGGCCACAATCTGGGTTATGGTCTTTTACAGTCGGGCGAATTGTTATGCTAACGGAACCTTCTTCTGTTTCTCAGCTGAGTTCTCTCAGTGGACCGCACCTATTTGCGAGAATTCCTATTCCTGCCACGGCACAGCTCTATTTTCCTTTACCCAAAGCTCCTCCTCTTCGCTTTCAAATGCAGGTGGGATTAGCCCGTTAATTTTCCATAGCCGTCTCTCTGTCTCATCAATATGGAACTCCCAGTCATATCCTTTATCTGCGATATGCGGCTTCAGAATTGCGTCTATACCATCCGCCGTTCTCCTATGGACCTCGTCCAGGTTGGAAAGGGTCACAGCGATGTGTTCGATTGAGATACGAATGAATGGTTTGTCTTTCTTTATCTTGCCACCCACCCACATGGTGTTTCCCGACATTTTGATGAAATTGACGACGACATAGAAAGCAGGAAGGCGGATATTCGTATAGAAGCTGGTAATCGCGGCTGACAATGCTTCTCGAGAAGCGTCATCCTCAAACGTGCCATCGGGATGGAATATGGAGCCACAGCGGCATCGTACTCCGATGCTAGATTTAAGATGATTAAATACTAGAGAATTGTTGAGAGTCCGTGAATGCCTTTGATGTCAGGATTGAAGGATCGGGATAAGAGCTGGAAATATATAGACTGGCACGGATCGCACACGCTTTGGGATCAGCCAATCTCAGTAAGCGATACAGTTTGTCTGAGGGGAAGCCACTTTGATGAGCAGTTGAATAGATGAGTCGGTGTCGAAATGAGAGGCCAAAAATAAAGTTTGCTGGAATGCATTTATCCGTTGATGAGGTAAATGAGGGGATAGCTCCTAGTGATTACTATTCTTTCGGGAATCTTCGCCCAGGCTAGATCCGTAGAGAACCATTACTATTTATATTGCAGCCCATCTCGTAAGAGTAATCATAAAGATAGAATTTGTACTCACGATTAATAATCGTTCCGTCCTTCGAACAAAAGTTGCTTACCTTCACAACTCATGGCAACACAATTTCGAACTAAGAACACGCGTCCCCCGTTCGATTTACAGATTTCCAGGCCTCGCCTTCTCTTGTATCATGTCTCAGTCACTCATCTTTATCACCGGTGCAACCGGTTTCATAGGCTCCCATGTTGTCTCACAACTTCTTGAAGCGGGTTACCCAGTCCGTTTAAGCGTCCGAAAGCAGTCGCAGATCGTGAGCTTGAAAAGCCTTTTCAATGAGCATATGGCGAAGCTCGACTTCGTTGTCATTCCTGATTTGACCAATTCAAGCGCTTTCGACCAAGCATTTCAAGGCGTCGGATATATCTTTCATCTAGCCTCGCCGATGCCAGGAAAGGGTTCCGACTTCAAGACAGACTACTTGGCCCCTGCAGTGCAGGGTACCATTTCAGTCTTGGATGCTGCAGAGAAGATTCCAACAATTAAACGAGTTGTCATTGTGTCTTCCCTACTTGCTCTAATACCTTTAGATGCTCTTGTCACTGGCAAATTTCATGCTGCAGGTAAATTGTTCCCATTTTCAAATGTATCCTTTGGTAACCTCCTTCCTCTCCCTTTACAGGGTTTTCAAGCTTCAGTACTAATTTTACCGTACAGAAGGAGCAAATTCGATCATTCCTGTCGATCCTAACATGAAATTCCCCGCCGAGCCGGTTGCTATTAATGCTGGGTTGAAATATCACGCGTCTAAGATCCTGGCCCACCGCGCTACACTCGATTGGGTAGAGAAAAATCAAGCGCACTTCGACATTATCAGTCTGCATCCTTCTTTCGTTTTTGGGCGTAATCTCACCCAAATCTCTGCTGATGGCCTTGATGGTACGAACGCTATGCTCTGGGGCTCGCTCTTCTCGGAAAAGCCTTTGATTCCAATGGCTGCTGTGGATGTCAGAGACGTTGCCTTGGCACATTTGAAAGCACTGGGCGTACCTTTTGAAGAACAGCATGGGGTAAAAGAGTTCTTGCTTAGTGCTAGTGTTACGGCAGGTTGGACGTGGGATCGTGTTGTCGATTTTGTGAGAGGTCACTATGTGGGCTTGGGCATCAAGTTGAAGGGACCTTTCGACCAGCCGCCTGTGGTAGAGACGAAACGTGCGGAACAATTGCTCGGGATTCAGTGGAGACACATGGAGGATACTGTTTCAAGTTTTTTAGATCACCAAGTTAAGTTAAGGTCCTAGGTATCGATGTTGAAGAAATGGAGCTTGCTTGCAGGGCCAGCGTCCTCACGAGCAGAAAAGACGGTGAACCCAAGATGTCTTCAGCAGTACAAATTACCCGGCTCATGATTCCTCAGATACAAATTCGATCAATCAGAGCAAGGCCCCAGTGGATGATCGAACAACAAATCCTACAGATATTTCTCTAGAATCAATTGAGCTTCGTCCGTAGGCTACGATTGGCACAGGCATTCATCTACAGCCCGATGGGTGTGCTAGAATTTGGTGTGGACTTCCAGTACTTAGCTAATATGTTCAAATCCTCTGCACTGGAAATGACCGTTTCATTCTCTACCAAAAGCCTGCTTCTTAGAATTGGTTTGAGTCCTAGTACTTGAGATCGGTTCATGAAAGCGTTTCCACCGGTATAGAGTAAACCACGAACATGTGCATCAACTACGCGCGGAGTTCGAATCTGATGTACGGTTTACTGTATGTGCGGTTGATATTTTCCAGGCTCTGGCCGCCGCTCAGGTCAATGCTCGTAAAGAGATAGCGCCAGAAATTGAGCATACAAGGGTTAGCACAAGTTTTAAAACAGGATTGAAATAGAGATACCATTTCCCGACCCCAATAGACAAAACGATAAGGTGTGCATGCAAGATTTCAGTTGCAGGAAACAGTAGAACCTTAGCTCTGGCTGTGCAATTCGATCCGTTCTCACCCCTGTGGCACCCGCCCACGCATTACTCACTTCGTCTCACCAAGATCGCGACTGATGTGAGGGCAACAATTCTAGTCAACGACTTGCAGTCTTGGTGCCCCCATCGCGAAGCCAATTCATATTTTTGTGTTGCCATCAGTCAGCACTGCCTTGCAGTCGGCGAAAATCAACGCCAGGTAGAATCTCGTAAAGTGGTTACACAGGTTGTTATTTACACATTTAATAACACATTCGCAGCCTCGTTCCGCCAAATTTCGATTCATGGTGGTTTCTCATCGCCAGAGTCCACCCATCATCATTGTCAAAATCCAGCTTTTTGTGAGTTCAACAAGTTGGACTGATTGTTATCATCTATCTGCTGCGCCATGTCTGTTACGGAAGCCATTAAAGCCCTCGAAAAAATCTCCAGCGACTTGGTTGTCCTTCCTGGGAGTGAAATGTATAGGCAGATCCTCAAATCCTACTATTCGGAACTGGAACGCGATCGCGAGCCCGCATGCTTCCTGACGTCCTCCTCGACCAGTCAGGTCTCAGACATCGTAAAGACGTTGAAGCCCATGGCTCAAGGATTGAAACTTAAACTTGCAATTTGCAGTTCAGGTCAACAGACAACGCCGGGGTAGCGAATGTTAGCAACGGCCTCACTGTCCATCTACGAAATCTCCGAGGAATTGAAATTAACACAGAAGACAAAGCTGTCTCAGTGGTAGCTGGAGAGCAAATGGGAAAGGTGTATGAGCATATCACAGGAGCAGGATTCGGGGTCATGGGCAACAGGCATTCAAACGGTGGGCTTGGAGGGGATGCTCTTCAGGGTCAGCCGCAAGATCTCCAATAAGTTTTGTATTCTAACCGGTTTAGGCGGATTGTCGTACTTCTCTTATGCCCGAGGATTTGTTTGCGACGACGTTGTGAACTACGAGGTTGTTCTTGCCAACGGAGAAGTCGTAAATGCCAATGCGGAGACCAACAGAGATCTATGGATTGCTCTCAAGGGCGGCGGAAACAATTTTGGTATTATAACGAGCTTCAAACTTGCCATATTCGAACAAGGGCAGCTGTGGGGTGGCAAGCTGTTCTACTTCCAACCCAGCTTCTCTAGACAGATACATAGTCTCGTCGACTACCTGCACAACCCCAATGCTGATATAGATGTCCATATCTGCATCAGTCTTGGATATGCTGCCGCCCTCGGAGATATCATGTGTATGAATGATATATTCTGCGCAAGACCGGAAAAGCCGACAGCCCTTGAACCGTTCGCGGACGTTTACCCTCAAATAGATCAGATGAGGACTTTACGTATTGATACTCTACAAAGCTTTACAAATGAAATGTTTTCTGGTGCTTTACAGAACCGGTAAGAATAAAGTTGATCACTGTCAGTTTCGAAGAAGCTGATTTTCAAATAGTGTGATCAAGATGTCCACAAGTGTCAAAGCAGACATCAAGATTCTTGAATATGCCATCGAAACGTACAGAAATTCATTCGAGGAGTTGAAGGGAGTAGAAAATCTGGTCTTTTCAATTTCTTTCGAGCCAATTCCTGTATCTCTATTAAAGCAGTCAAGTAACAAGGGTGGAAACCCACTAGGCATCGCCCCATCAGATGGTCCTATAGTTGTGGTGCTTCTGTACACTTCTTGGGACAGTTTCGAGGATGACGAAAAGGTATACAAGATCAACAAGGAAGCCTTTAAAAAAATCGATAGCGAGGCAAAGGACAAAAATGTCTTCTCATCTTATCGGTATATGAACTACGCGTTCATTCCACAAAATCCTATCGGCTCGTACGGGCCTGAGAGTAAGGCGTATTTGCAGGCTGTCAGCACGAAATACGACCCAGAGAGTTTTTTTCAGACAGTAGGGTCAGCACCGTTCAAAGTCTCGGGATAAGATCTTGGATCTCTACGATAATACAACTGGAATTGATGCTTTCAGTTGTACTGAGGTTTCTGCACCAAATCTCTTCATACTTCAACTTTTGCAGCCTTACTTTTTAAGCTGTAAATAGATCCGTAAGCATTGGTATGAGATGATAGGGAGTTGACAACTATTGAATAGAGGGATAGAATATTAAGCAAAAACAGCCATATATACACATCAAAAAGTACCTAGGCAAATGAATCTTTGTTCGCTTTTTTGGGGTACTCATCAAACTTTCTTGATGTCAAGTGCTTCAGTCGACAGCTTTATTAACCATAGAGCTCGAACATATCTCTAGCACTCACCCCTAAAGAATAAGACTCTTAGTAAGGGACCGAATGGTCGGTGACTTAATTGAAATACCGGAAGGCTCGGATCTAACCTCTAAATCTATGTAGGCGACCGAAGAGATTATACCGAACACCGCTGACTTCGGCGGTCAAAATGACGCGAGCAAATCAATGAATGTACTTTCAACCCTACAAGTTAGAGCAAGTAAAATATCTATGTAGCTGCGCGCTCTATAAAGGAAGACCTAAAACCCATACTTATGGTCAAATTGTAAGTCCAGTCTCAAGCGTGGACATCCCGCTTGGCATTCGGAGAGGAACATACAGGGACCTTCCTTGATCACTTTCACTTGCCTAAAGACTGGGTTACAGGGTTCATTTAGATGGTCTTTTCGGTACGTAATCAAGGCACATCGTACAGTGGCATCAGATCTCCCTTCAACGCCGGCGATCGGTAGCGTTCCTCACGTCTCATAATAACTAGCACTCATTCTTGTGATCCAGCGCAGGAGTCTCGGTTATGCGTGTAGTCGCTTTTATCCAATACCTTGTGCATTGACAAACGCAGTTTGCAGACAGCAAGTGCTTCAAGTCTTCAACTTTTGCCTCTATGTTTTCCAGCTACGCGATTCGATCGTTTGTCCCTCGGCGTCTCGCACCTGCGTCAGCTTGGTACAAACGCCACCAACTTTGAAATACATCCCAAATTTTGATCAAATCTTCGAAAGAAGAGCTGCTAATTACCACCTACTGAAGGTTCTTGTCTGTAACTACTTGTCATACGAATGATATGATTCTGAATTCTAACGAAAGCTGGTGGAAATCACTGTCACGTTAGGAGTTATCTATTGGACGAGCGACTTACGCGTCCATTAAGATCGATCGGATCACCGGGGATCCGGAACTGGAAGCTTCTTACTGTTGGCAAGCTATACACGTCTCCTCAGTGAGGATTTTCAGTGCTATACAATCATCGAAAACCACATCTGGTCACGAACACTTCGTGGCCTCGACGAGCCACTGCATCTCTTTACTAGGAATCCCTCATAAAGTGGGGTATTCTCTCTTCCACGTAGATCCACCCCGGTCTACCGACCCAATATATGCTCAATTACGTGGTTCACAATGAGCAACACCTTACCGATTGTTTTGGGCGTCATTGCTCTCGTTATCTTCCTGATAGGAGTAGCATCTCTTATCAGCCTATCTAATAAGAAAGAGCGTCAGCCAGGCAACCCATCGAACGTTTGAGCATTACTGAAGATTCGCTATTGCCCGAAAGTAGCGTCCAGGTCGCCTCAGGAAATACCAGGGTCCCACTTTGACGATGCAATATATTTCAAGATCTACGCTGATCGCTTTCATCACTGACCTTCGAGATTTGGTCATGATTGAGACTCCACCGTCGTTACGAATGCTCAAATGGTCTTTCTGCTTGCTCCCCGGCGTCATTCGCTCCTACGCCTCTTTCCCTATTGACAAAAGATTAAGTCTAGCACACTCCCAGAAGCCCATCACAAGGCTCCTGCGATCGACCAACACAGAAGAGGCTAAGCTTGAAAGTACTACTCCTGAACTAAAAAGCATGTACTTGACCGCTTGGGTTTGAAGAGCTAGGAGCGCTCATTGAGCGGACTTATGCAGACAATTCAAACAGCAATATCGTTGTCACATGATATCTGACAGAGTATATAGCAACGTCGGAATGGGCTTACGAGAGAATAGCACTTATCGTTTTACAAAGACGACTGCTGTGGTAACGCGATGCGCTACTTGGAGTGGTAGCGGAGTGTACTATTCCCAGCTCGTCTTAGCCACATCACGGCTGCAATTTAGTGCGTGTTATATGGTCTATTGAATTTCTTATCAGGAGAGACGAGACACGTCTCGAATATTCTTTGTGGAGTCCCGTTCTAAGACCTTTGTACTGCTTCTCTGGGAGTTCTGTACGTCGTGGTGGCGAAGCGCTAACTGATCGACATGTCAAATTGACCCCCTGTCCCTGCAAGCAAATGGTTCTAATTGTCCTCGCGTGCTGTATCTCTTTCATTCGCTACATCATGTCTGATAGGCGAGAAGCTTTTGGAGAATTATTCTCTAGTTTAACATTCACTTATTCGATGATTGGGTCCTTTTATAGGCTTAGATAAATCTGCAATTTCAAGTGCCGAGACTTTCTAAATTTGCTTGCCTCCTTGCCCCTGTCATCATTAATCCGGTCCACTTGACATCTCAAGATATTTGAGATCTTTTCTCTCCATGAGTGTCTACCAAATCCAAGAGGAAAAATTATCCACCTGGCATTTAAATGTCCCGGAATCGGCTACCGGATGAAGCCGTGGCTAAGATGTTGTTGCCGACATGAACCAGTCAATCGAGAGAATTTCATCATCAGTATATTATTGCAACCTTGTTTACACACCAGTCTACTTTTCCAAGAGGGGTGCTTGATTTTAATATAGTATGTGGGGTACAGCTTTCTCCCAATGCCGAACCTGCGTGAGGGTCGGTCAGAATATAGGTATATCATACCCCAACCACGAATTTGTGAAGCTTACTCATTTTAGCATTTTTTTTCCTCAAACAATAAATAGTACACTCACAATGTTTCAACAATTTCTAAGGACAGCCTTAGCGCTCGGCGCCGTATCCCGTGCTGCACCAGTGGCGGACTGCGATCCAGCTACTCTCCAAAGTGCGGTCGCCAACTACATAACGGCACAAACCAGCGGCTCCAGCAGTACTCTGACGGCCCTATCTTCCAGTACCAACTATACTCAAAATGACAAGACAACCGATGTCAAGTCGGGAATCCTCTCATCTGCACTCACAATCAACCACAATCGAACCTCGTATGACACAACACAATGCGCTACCTACACAGAGTAAGTGTATTTCTTATCTCACTCGCAAGCTTTCTCGGAGGCAGAGGCTAATTTCACGTCTTCTAGATTGATTATTGCAAGTTCTACAAAGCCATACGTCATTGGAACTCAGATGCATTTCACCGGCAGTACAATCAGTAAGATGCAGACGTTGGTAACTACGACGGGAGATTGGCTCTTCAATGCTACCGGAACCCTCTACTGGGCATCGCGAGAAGCTTGGGACACGATTCCTGTAGCTCAGCGAGATACACGTGCAACAATTCAGGCCGCTGCTGATGCATATCTGGATCTCTTCAACAACAAAAGCGTCGTTGTCCCTTGGGGAACGCCTTGTGATCGTCTCGAAGGAGGATCTTACACCGGAACAGGAAAGCCAACCGATAGTTGCAATGTTGGCGTCCCGAGCGGCGAGGATTTGACAAATCGTCGTTACGTCATTGATGAGACGGTAGGTGCTGTCGATGTGCTCTTGAACTTTGGCGGAGCTACGGGTCTCCCAGACAGTCATGAATTTCGGGTACAGAGTGGCAAGATTCGATACGTTCACACAATCACAGTGATGCATTGAAATGTCACGAAGGTCAAATGATCTACGCCAGGTGTATACAACGAAGATGGAAGCGCAGCGTAGGCGTAACGAGTGGTGATGATTATGCAACATAAGAACACACTCTTTGGTACTCCATTTCTACATTTTCGAATGTAAATACTATTCTATTATACACTGATACACACATTGTTATGCTACTTGGCGGTCTTGCATCCATCTTTCTTGTCGTCTATCATCTTAAATGCCAGAAGCCTACTAGCTCCTACATCTAACAAACAAACACGGAAATTGATATTCGAATGGTAGCGCTGTTGTGCCAGAAATTGTTGGCTGTCATGTCACGGATCCTAGTGAGAGCAAGGCAGACCTGTAACTAGTACAGTACGTATATATATCCTGCAGCTCAAAAATCAAACTTGCTACACCCAGAGACAAGCTTCTATTGATAGGCATCATATGTATGAATTTTATCATTTAGCTAGAGGATGCTCGGTTACGACTGCTGTATTGTTCATTATTACCTATTGAAGAGTGGCTCCGAAGCAAAATGCGATGATGTGTAGTATGACATAATTGTGCAATGGACTGTTTATACTATCAACAAATAGGACCATCAACCGGCGGAAAAGCGAGAAAACAGGGGCGAGGCTCGTTAAAGTCTTCCCCTCTCAGCCCAAACCTCAGTGGCTCTGAGCCTATCGTTCCGCCGCACCCCCAACCCTAAGACCTTCACGTCCATCCATTGTCAGCAATCAACAAGAACAACAAACAGCTGGCTTCGGCGTCGCCACTGTCCTATCGCTATTCCTCTTGAGCCAAACTAAGGAGGACTATTCGACTTTCACAGGTCGTAGAACAAGCATTCATCATTTTAGAGGCAGCACTGCACCCAGGGTCCGTTCTTGGCTCCAATTAAACTCGGCCTCCCGTTAGCTAGGCTGTCATATCCTGAAAAGTGACCCTGACTGATCAGGGCTTATTTGTGCTGCCTCCTCGCTTAGATGCCTACGACGATCGTGCCTTTCCAAGTAGATTGATCAGGAGCTCAGAGACTTTGCCTCCACTGCACAATTCTTTAACACTATACAAAACGACACTGCAAGCACGCGGGTAGCAAAGTCGAAAGCCCTACCTAGTGTAAATTTACGACACATCATTCAAACTTTCGATCTCCTACCCGCATTCAGACATACATCTAGATAGTTGAATACCGACTAGTAGTCATACTTCAAACACCAATAGTCAAAAGGCATCTGAGCTACATGCGATTACAATCTTCTATAAATACAGTCAGCAGCTTCTTTTTCCGCAGCCATGGGTGCAGGTTTGCTTGAGGTTCTGCCTGTGGAACTTATTGACAAGATGCTGGAACTTCTTCCACCTGATGGCGTTTTCAATCTGGCACTAAGTTGTCGTCTCATATGGGACATCTCGGAATCACGTTTAGAAAAGTACAAAGAATTATACCAAAAGTATGGCCGCTGAAACTAGGCTACAACGATGACATCGACAACGTCATGTCGACGATGCAAGTTTTGGCCGAGGTATGCGAGACGCCCGAGCTAGCATTTTATCCAAAGACGGTGCATCTTTTGCAATATTCTATCGCGGATCAAAATGACCTACAAATCGCTCGATACCACGATGGATTTTGCGAGATTATTCAAGGTTGGTCTTGTTTGTGTTGAGCCCCTTGTCCTCCTTGCTGAGAGTGCTGCTTAGCTTGTCCATATCTTGCACCAGATGCACATGGAAAGTGGAGAGAAGCAATTATGGGGAGGGAGGGGAATGATTTTGCTTTTGCTTTGTTACTATCGCTCCTCTACAATCTCAAGGAAGTTGTGATATGGCTACACGAAGTTGAATTGCCCAGCACCACACAGATGGTCCGGTCGATCGTACAGGCTGAGAACGATATACCGGCTAACATGCGTGCTCTGAGCAATCTACAGTCGTACAGATTTGCAGTGAGGGTAGATATGGAAGCTCATTGCCTTGGCCTGATCACTGCTTTCTCGATGCTGCCATCAGTCTGGCATGTTGCCTGCTGGAATATTACGGAAGGGGAACGTCTCGACTATTCTTTGTGGTCAGCCCAACAACAACACATCTCCAACGTCAGAATGTTGGCATTTGAACGTGCAAATGTCCATCCTGACGTTCTTGTAGACTTACTCAGTGGGATGACGTCCCTAAGTACCTTCGTCTATGAAGTCGATACCGATATACCGGACGATTCTCACTTCGCCCCAAGAGAGACCATCAATGCTCTTTTACTTTATGCCAAAAATTCTTTGGAAGAGCTACATTACGTACTAGGGGCCGAATGGCTTGTCGCAGAGCCGTGGCGACATATCGACAGTTTACATTTGTTTCGAAAATTGAGAACCATTGAGATCGACGCGGAATTCCTATGTCGTGGAGAGGATGGGAAACAAGAAGTTGCCGATGACGCAAGACCTTTATCTGAGATCATGCCTCCGAGTCTTGAAATCTTGGCTCTTCGGGGACTGACGATGAATACAGCCAAGCTATTGTTTGATGGTTTCGCGCAGAACAAGGAGTCAAAGCTCCCTCTCTTAGAAACACTGATCCTGAGACTCTTCGAGCATAGCCAATGTGAGGAAATTGCGTCTTTAGTGGGTGAAGTATGTGAGAGAGCTGGAGTGAGTGTCGAGATCGAGATTCATTCTTTCGTCGACGAACTATGGGGACAGTGCATGGTAGATAGGCCTTCTTTTTGCGCCGAGTATCCAACTATGCTGCTGGCCTAGGTTAGTCTTGAATCTGTGACATTAGTCGAAGGGGACACCAATTCAGTTCCTTCAAAAAGAAAGGACTAGCATTTGGTCTGTATAAATCGCGAGCCTATGAAGTCTGGTTGATGATAGCTAGGTCGGCGTCTAGGCCGTGTCCAGAGCAAGTACGACTCTTGCTAAGAATAGAAATGAGGACTGTATCACTTACAACATAAATCGAGATCTGACTCCCAATTCAAACTAGTGGTACAATGGTTGAAAGGGGTTTAAAAGTGAAGATAGTAGAAGCAAGTGTGAAAACATCTGAATGCTCAACGCCCTGTCATACTTTGCAACGTGAGCTTTGCTACTCAAGAATCTTTGCGGAAACGCTGCTATTTTGTAATTGAGAGTGTCTCTGGGTAGTCGAAGTTCAGCTGTAATATCAAAGACTACCTTAGCTACCCCTCGACGATTCAGCCGCTCCTCCTAAGCGCATGTCCCGAGAGTACCTCACCCCTCTTATAAACCGACTTACTTGGAGATTAAGGGCCGACTTTAAGTGAAACTCTAGTACATACGAGTATAAAAGATACTGTTTCACGTACACAATTTCAGCTTGAGACAACAGCCTCGGATCTGAGGTCTGCAATGTGTATCGAGGTCAAGGAATTACGTTAGTTTACATGGGCAGCCAAGAGGTCCGACAAACATAATGTGCTGTGCTTATATCTTAGCAAATTACAAGTCAAATTTTAGCTCGACTATCTATTTGTCACATTCAAAGCCTAGCTGCGAGGCGCTGCTCCGTATCTCCTAGCGCCCACTGGCTTTGCTTCGTCCTGCTCCTCACTCTATTGGCATCAGCTGGCCTGATACCTCTCGCCTCAACCGCAGGGTTGTATCCTAGCCAACTACCAGCAGAAACTTGTTCATTAGTGAGTTGTGTATTGAGCTTCCCGTCCGCCCGTTTATAGACAGTGACCACGACCGCCCCGCCAAGTCCCAAGTTGTGCTGTAGAGCCACAGGCGTGTCCTTGACCAATCTGTTGTTCGCCCAGCCCCGCAGCTGCCATGTCAGCTCTGCACACTGAGCCAGACCAGTAGCTCCTAGCGGATGGCCTTTGGAGATTAAGCCACCGGACGGATTGATCACTACTTGGCCTCCATAGGTGATGTCGCCACTGCGAATCATTTCATGAGCCTTTCCCGGCTCTGAGAATCCAAGACCGTCGAGCAGGATCAGTTCGTTCGCTGAGAAGCAGTCGTGTAACTCGCAGACTCTGATCTGCTTGGGTGAGACCCCGGCTTCTTTCAGCGCAGTCTGTGCTGCACGCTTCGTCATGTCATAGCCAACCAGCTCCATTGCGCTGCGAGAATATAATGAGGGGGTATCGGTTAGCATTGACTGACCGGCCATCAGTATAGCCTGGCTTTTGAGATGGGGTCTGGCGTCGAGAAATTTCTGAGAGACGATGACGGCAGCGCCTGCGCCGTCGCTCGTTGGACTACACTGGAGCTTGGTGAGAGGGGCGTGGATCATGGGGGAGTCGAGGATTTCTTGGAGCGTGTATGGTTGACGGAACTGAGCGTAAGGATTGTTCTGAGAGTGCAGATGACTGATGCGGCCAATCTCAGCAAAGTCTCTAGCCTCAGCGCCATACCTATAGAAGATGTTAGTCACAATATCGAATTCGTGGATCTCGGCTTACTTTTCCATATATTCTCTGCCTGCGTTTGCAAAGTACTGCGGGTTAGGCGGACCTCTTTCCTTCCCGCTCAGCTCATACATCATCTTCGCACTCAGGCCCATAGGACTCGGCCGGTCATCCCATAGACTCTTGATGCTACCAGGCTTCATCTTCTCAAATCCCACTACAAGTGCACAGTCTACAGCACCGTTTCTGACCAAGGTACGAGCAAGGTGGAGACCGGCCGATCCAGTGGCGCAGGCGTTGTTGGTATTGTATATCGGGATGGAAGTCATCCCAAACTGATAGAAAATACGCTGGCCACTTGTTGTATCGCCGTAGCAATAGCAAGCAACTCCAGTCTCTACGTCGTCATAGTTGATTTGAGCATCCAACATCGCTTTCACACCGGCTTCGTAGCCCATTTCCGGGTACTCGCGCTCCCCTCGCGGCTTGATGAATTTCGTGATTCCGACGCCTAGAACGTAGGCCGGAATATTATTATTGGAGGGCATTTTTGAAGAGATTGCCTTGACTTCACTATAGTAAATAGAATGGATTTTGTGTACCAGACGAAAAGGAATAGAATGAAGTATGGATGATTAGTTCTTTGTCCTAGGTTGGCGGTAAACTCAGACCGAAAACCTCGGTACGCAAGACCCCGCAGGATGCTGTGCTGGATGCTGGTAGGATGCATAAGCTGATCGTAGTCACATGATTGATAATGTGTATTGATGCTTCGTAGAAAGCTTCTAGGCTAAGTACGTAAAAGCAACTTAGTTCGTGTTGCTCGTAGCCATGACTTGACGATGTTGTCTTGGTCGTGGTCTCGAATGCTGCGGTAGCAAGCTATAGTGGAGTCTTAGTCCTAACAACCTACCCAGCTTTCCACTAGAGCTTAGCACACTAATGATCATAAGAATTGATCAAGAATAACTGGGATAGGTTTGACCACAAGAAATTACCATAACCTTCAATCGACCACAGCTATAGAATCATATATCATACTAAACTGAGGGGTATACTCCGGTATGGTCATAAAATATGTATAAAGCCGTGTAGAGAAGATTTCATCATGATCCAGGGGTTACAAGGTTTTGTCACATAAATTCAACTTCAACTCGCTGGAAAGAGGGTCAAGGACAAATTCCATGAGCAGGATTACTAGAAAGACAGGTAAGTATTTGGGTGTACTGTACTAGAGGCGTACGACAGGGGAGCAGCGATTATAATAATTTTCATTTGATCATCTCATGCCGGTACCAATCCCAGATCCAAATCTAAGTTATATGCGGTATGATGAATGAATGCCCAGGTGATGACTATGTGTTCCCAAACACCATAAATTCCAACGCCTAAACCAATCGCTATCATCATCGTCATCCAGCTCATCCAATCATGCACGCAAGATATTTTGCATTCCCCTACTACATCCAAGTCCCAAATGAGGTTCAAGCAACAATGCTTCTCCCACCTCCACTGATCCCCCACTTAAATCTTCTCAGACTGCCACTCCCTCTTGCTGCCTCCCGTGCACAGCTACCGCTGTCCGAGAAGCTCAGGCCCGTAAGCTCCTGCCGTCCAACTTCTCGTCCAATTACGTAGCCCGCTCCGAAGCCGACGACAGATACGAGGACCAGGACGCCAGCAGACATCACCCACGTCAACAGTGTCGGGCTTATCACGGCACTCTCGTCACCATCCTGCACCGCAGTCTTCTTCCGCCGTTTTGCTTTTTCCTGCGCCGAGGCCGCCTTCCGCTTGCCCTTTTCGATAGCCTCCTGGCTCGAAACGCTGGGACTGCTCCTCGCGCGGGTGGAGGGACTGAGGGGTCTGGAGGTGTTGGGTTGGATGATGTTGCCGGTGAGCTCTGACTCTGGAACGAGACGGAGGCCCATAGGTTCTATACCTGTGCTTGGTGCTATGGGATTGCTGGCATTTCGTTTACCCCGCGCCGCAGCGGCACCGATAGAGAGGAGTGTTGTGAGAGAGGCACGTAGCGCGGCGTCATGGTCTGTCTGGTTGTTGTTGTACGAATGCTGTCTTCTGCTTGCATATGGATTCGGGGGTCGTGGCGCGGTCGAAGAGGAGGGGAAGTAGGATTCGGGGACCGATGCTCTGTTGCTCGCTGATGATGGAGGATGGGAGAAGGCGTTGGGCTGCGGTGTGAAGACCGGCTCTGCGGTGCGGCGACCGAGGGCTGTAGAGTCGTCTTCAGAGTCGGAAGACTGGGCGTCGTAATGAAGAGAAGGCAGTGTAGTTGCGGGATGGATGTGTTCGTTGGAGCTGGTCATGACTTGGTCTTCTTCGCTCTCAGACTCTTCGTATTCTTCTTGGCTGCTTGTGCTTGTCTGTCTGGCTTCGAGTCCTATTCTGGAGGGCAACCCTGGCTGGGCGCGCCGCCGTCTGCGAGGGTTGAGATTGGGATCATGTTCAACCCGCAAACCTGTGGTTACTATCTCGTCGCCAATGGAGGACAAGGAGGAGGACGATGGCTGGGAGGAGATCTCAACCCAGGATTCTGAAGAGTATACATTGTTAGCGGGGTAGATTATAGACAGATAGGCGCATGCTGAATGAAGAGGTGTAGATATACCATCGTTGCGGACTCGTTGGACTCTTGCAGAATGTGCCATCTGCTCTGGAGTCCTATTCTGTCTCTGCTGTGAGGCCATCTCGTTGTGCTGGTGAGAAGAGGATTGTGATTGTGATTGTGAGTGTGAGTGTGATTGTTGCAGCGAAGGCATGTTGGGCCAGGTGGGGGCGCCCTGGGCGGTGAGATGCGAAGACCGCCAAACTCGAGAGGCACAAGAGACAAGAGACAACAAGAACTATGTATGGTTGTGACTCTCCGATTCGCAGAACCCCAAATAATTCTAAGATCAAGAACAAGATCGCACTCTCAAACTGCGAGTACACAGAGAAGGCTCAGATGGCCTGCTGGGCTGGCTTCGCGCCACTTCTTTGTTCTCGGGCGCTGCGTTGTCCGAGTTGTTTGCCCACAATCCGACCGGGACCAGACAGATAATCGCTGTCGAGTCGACTTGCAGCAAGCGCTGGCGATACTTCTGGTTCTACCGGGGGCAGATGGTACTGTACAGTAGATGGCGGATCGCAGGGAAGTCCAAGCGTGATCGTCAGTGGGGGGCCTGGAAGGATGAGCTGAGGGAGGGAGTGACTGAGTGAGTGAGTGAAGATGAGGATATACAAAACAGAAGAGAGAGTAGAAGTCTACTGTGGCCAAGAGTTCAGACGAGAGGACGTTGAGGATGAGGATGCAGATGCAGATGTGGAAGATGTGGAAGATGTGGAATTATCCCGAATCGGATGCTGACTTCTGTTGTGGCCAGCTGCTCTGCTTCCACTTATCCTTGCGACTAGGAGTTCTAGTTCCAGCCCCCGAGTGGTGAGTGGAATGATTTGTGTGGTTCTGGCCTGTCTCACCGACACCACCCCCCGTGCTCTCTTCCATCGCCCGGTGCGCAGTCAGGCCTATCACGTCCCCAATCTACAATACTGCTAGAACAAGTTTGGAGCGGTAGATGAGATCCTGCGCAGCTGGAGCCTCCTATTGTGCCATTATGGAGAGAGCACTCGAAGAGCCGGAGACAGATGAAGCCACTGTGCATGTATCCTCAGTACGCACACACAGATCTGGTCCGATGGTCTTCGAGTTCGAGGTCTATACTCTATAGCAAGAACACCAAACTTCAAGGGTCTCCTACTCTTGCAAGCCTTGTGTCTGGGTAAGAGCTAGCAGATAGTCGTGTATCACATCCTCCAACTAGTGCTGGGCCTGAACCAACAACACCAAAAGCATCATAAGAACATGGATCCCCCCTTCATCGTACCAAGTCACGACTGGAGAAGTTGTGTCCACCTTGTCTCACTCTCCACATTCTCTTTACTTCTCCAGCAGACAGCATGGCTTCATCTCAATCATAGCATATCATATGCCCTCGCCTCACGTGCGGCATTCATCTCTTGGCTGTGCTTAGTCGCGTCGCGTTCTCTCAGCACCAGCTGACTTGTTCCTGCCTGGTTACGGATAAACTCATATTCGACCCAGAGAACACAAATCGGAGAAAACAAAGTTCTTCCAGAAAATAATGCCTCGCTTGCCAGTTACACAATATCCTCGTCTTCTAGTGAGAAATCCTTGGCCAACTCTGTCCTCTCCAGTCTCCTTCCTTATCGGCACTGAATGCGGGGATCTGCGTCTATCGGAAGGGGTCAACATGCACCTTACATATCGACTAGGAGTTGGCAGCACGGTACCTTGATTGAATCTACGAACCCCTGACACTTCCACGAATCCAATTTGCTCAAGTCTTCTTATCCAGATGATATTGATCTCTATCAGGCAACTGGGTTCCCCAACCCGTCCCTCAATCTACCCATCTTCCAGGTAGTGCGGTTGGAGCCAACTTGTATGACGAGGTACGGAGAGCTCGAAGCTGAAATTTTTAAAGAGCTTCAGTGCCCCTCGCTTTGGGTCGTTGCACTTCCATCCCCTCGTGAAATAGTCAAGATGCTCATTTCTTTCGCTATCGCAGCTCTATTTACTGAACTCGTCGCCAGCTCTCCTCTGCGAGTTCGTTCTCCATATGCTGTGAAGGAGGTTCATCTCCCTTCGAGGAAATGGAGTAAAATTGGGCCAGCACCTGCAGACCATGTCATCAATCTTCAGATTGGCTTGAAACAAGGCCAATTCAGTGAGGTGGAACGGCATTTGTATGAAGGTAGATGTTCCTCTGCTCTCTAGAAACTCCAATTGACAAGTGGGCAGTGTCTGATCCCGATCACCCTCGTTATGGCCAGCACCTCTCAATCTCTGAGGTGAACGATTTAGTGAAGCCTTCAAGCGATACATTGGACCTAGTTCATGACTGGTTGGCTGACAATGGCATTCACAATTCTAGACTGTCATACAGTCCGGCCAAGGATTGGATCTCAGTTTCTCTCCCCATCAATGCGGTTGAAAGCTTGCTGGACACCCAATACTCTGTTTTCGGTCACGAGGATGGAGACTACCTCGTCCGAACACCGCAATGGTCTCTTCCCCAGCATCTACATGAGCATATCAGCGTGGTTCAGCCCACTAACTCGTTCTTTCGCGCAAAGAGACAAGCGTCCACGGTTAAAAATGTCAACGATATCTCTGATATGAAATGGACCCCGCTTGCACCACCTTCATCAAATTTGTATACTCCAAATGGGGCTGCCGATGCTGTCTGTAATACTTCAGCTGTAACTCCCCTCTGCCTTCGGACGTTGTATGGCACAATCGATTATGTCCCTCGTGCACCGGGAAAGAACAAGGTCGGCCTCACTGATTATCTTGAAGAATCCAACAATCGGTCCGACACGAAGCTATTTCTTGAACAATACCGCCCCGAGGCCGCAGCAGCAGCCTATGAATTCGAAGTGGTAGTCATTGCCGGCGGTAATGACGAGCAAACACAGGAGACCCCAGAGGAGCTAGCAGCGGGCAAAGATGAGGAGGGAAATCTGGATGTTGAGACCTTAATTGGCATCGACTGGCCGACCCCATTGGTTGCTTTCACCGTTGGCGGTTCTCCTCCCTTCACACCA
This sequence comes from Proliferodiscus dingleyae, assembly GCA_003988795.1. Taxonomy (NCBI): domain Eukaryota; kingdom Fungi; phylum Ascomycota; class Leotiomycetes; order Helotiales; family Lachnaceae; genus Proliferodiscus; species Proliferodiscus dingleyae. The sequence continues at coordinate 640,811 of QYAK01000014.1, read as the reverse complement.
GATCTCACTACCCCAACAGACACGAACGAGCCTTACCTCACATGGCTCAACTACGTCCTCGCCAATGACAGCCTTCCCCAGACAATCTCGACGAGCTACGCAGATGATGAGCAGACTGTTCCATATTCTTACGCCAAATCTGCCTGTGACGGCTTCGCCCAGCTTGGTGCAAGAGGAATATCCCTCTTCTTTGGCTCCGGCGATGCAGGCGTCGGAACAGCCGGAGACTGTGTCTCGAACGATGGCACGAACAGCTCTACCTTTCTAGCCATGTTCCCAACCTCGTGTCCCTACATCACTTCTGTTGGCGGCACGAAGTTCATCCCCGAAGTTGTGGCCACCGATTCTCGCAACGGCTACGTCTCAGGTGGCGGGTTCTCCCGCTACTTCCCGCGACCGCGTTATCAAGATCATGTTGTCCCGGCGTATATCAAATCTCTTGGAAACCAATTCGCGGGCCTCTACAATACAAGTGGAAGAGGTTACCCGGATATTGCTGCACAGAGCTACCACTTCCAGACTATCTGGAACGGAACTCTCGACCCTCTTGACGGGACTTCGGCCGCGACCCCAACAGCTGCTGGAGTTATCAGTCTTGTGAACGATGCACTGATCGCGGCCGGAAAGCCGCCGCTAGGTTTCCTGAACCCATGGCTGTATAAGCGAGGATACAAGGCATTTACAGATGTCACGAGTGGGAGTGCAGTGGGATGTAACACTACTGGATTTCCGGCGACGAAAGGCTGGGATGCTGTCACTGGGTTTGGTACACCGGTAAGTTCTCCTTCTCATCACAGCCCTTTGCAAATCTGTGTGAGGCTGACGAGTCATATGGCAGTACTTCCCTGAGATTTTAAAAGATCTTGCGCTAGAGGGGTGCGGTCTCAAGGGCTGATACCTGTATTTGTGGGGCTAGCGATCATGATTAATATATAAAAAAATCCCCATCCACATCCCATACGAGGCGTTGCATCAATGGCCTTAAAAAATTGCACCAGTGAAACTTCCAAGAGGATCCATTAGAGACTAGAGTGAAAATTATACCCGTCTCGATTTCACTTCAGATATAGGCGCAAAGTTTGATGGCTGAGAGATGAAGAAATACCTTCTAAACTCAGATGACTACTTCCGTTCTCTAATAACCTCTGCCAGTCAAGATAGGACAGCGTATTATGGTAATGTTGATTACGCTTGGTTTACGACACACTATATCTGTTGTCTTCGAGGAATGTAAGGAGTTTGGCATGTTCGAGGGCGAATTCTCCGATTGGCCCTTGATAGGCGAGGTCTTATTTGAGACTTCAATCAGAGGTATCATTCTCCTAAATCATATCGAGACATCCCACATTCCTGCACAGCTTCTCGGGAGATCTGTCCAGAAACTCGACTTCTTTTCTACTCAAAGACAAAGAATCTCTTCACTACAATCTCTTAGTCGACAAGGTCCCCAACTCTGCACTACAGTCCAGTCCAAAACTTCCCCCATCATCACCATGAGGGTTCTCAGTCTCACAATCACTATCCTGTTCTTACTCGCCGTCATCTTTACAGAGAATACGGCTCAGGCACGAAGATCCCGCAGAGTGGCTACCAACGTTCTTCCACCTAACGGCAATAGTACGTTCATTACCATCACAGCAGATGAATCCTTTCATACTGAGTTATTACCACAGAGAAAGCTTCACCGCTTGACAAGATGAAGAAATGCGTCCGCAAAGCATATCCCCACGCTATTGGTTGTCTCACTACTTGTGTTGCTGCCGCCGACTATCAGCAGTTGAGAGACCAGTGTTGGGAGGTCTATGAACAGGCGGTAGGTTAATCTATCTTTTCCAATTATTGTCCGACGTTTTGCTCTGTATTAGATGGCCATACGTGACTAGTGCCAGTTCCATGGTCGTCGTGTGAAATGAGCAAGCGTACTGATTTGTAATCTAGGAATCTCCAAAACGACGGGGGCAACGTATTAAGCATAACGAATTATAGTATGCAAATTAGATACGGAACATTTTAAACAATATGTCTTTTGCCATTTCTCCGATATTCCATTACATCTTCATAGTATACCATAATGGTCACTTCGCCCGTCATGCACCGTATCAAGTCGTTATGCACTTTTAGTAAAATCAACGGGCGGCCACTGTCCCATGAGTCGAGGACCAGGATAAAACGGGGTATTGAGAGCGAGATTTGCTTCATGCATGCTCTGAGCAAGTATAGTCCGTTCTTGCTTCAATGATTCACTCTTCTTCACCGAGACGTCTTTCTGAAATCTCATCCACAGCTTGTAGGCGGTAAGTGCTGCCAGCGTGAGAGGGATAGTCACTACCCAGTAGACCCAGAAGTTAGATGTTACGAAAGAGGAACGACTACCAGTGGAGAAGTCGAACATTGACATGCTGAACATGGACTGTAGGAGGGAGATCAACAGATGTAAAATCTCAGAAATAGAGGATGGACCTACTGCGACCAGCATAGCTGGAAGAAATGTGAAGCCGAGCACAGCGATCGCCGTCATGGAGGAACTGTCTCTTTTCGCTGCTCGAGCTATCTTGACGTTTATCTTGCTATCCTGCTGAGCGATGACTGTGAACATCTATTTCTGTCAGCCTACTGCGTGAAACAAGAACAGTTTGTACCTGCCATTGTGATAAGAGCTTGACATCTCTTCTGCAGACAAAGTGTCTGCGAATGTTGACATTTAGCAAAGGTATGATTATTCACCACAGTTTCTCTCAATATCCTCGATGTATTCATGACTTTCGGACAGTGCTTCTGCGTGTTCAAGCCATCCGCTTCAAACGAGTTTAGACAGTCCAACAAGAACTGTGCTAAACCGATGGCAAATTCCAGTCGACGTTCTAGGTACACCAAGCCAGTGTATATGCTATTGCACTGTTTTGTGCTCTCCCGATGCAAGTTGTAGTCCCAGTCCCAGACGTCAGTCTTTCGACTACCGCGAGTGACACCCAATTGGTTTTCAACAACATACAGGGATCGTTCCAACGCTCTTCTATGATCGATGTAGAATACTGTGACCATTTCAAGTAGCATCATGGGAAGCAGTAATGGGTGGGATCTTAATGTCTGCTTCGCCTGTAGATATTGTTGGGCTTCTTGGACATCCGCATCCGACACACTTTCGAACAGGGCGTTGGTCTGGTTATTGCTGGCATCCCAAGATACAGCTAGAGACCAGATGGCTTTCTCACTGTTTCGCGGAGAATGTGGGACTCGTACTACAAACGCTGTATAGTGTCAGAGTGGTCCGAAATTTGATCTTGGATCAATAGATTACCCAGGCGAGAAATGGCACCTTGCTCATTGTAGGTTGTATATTTAGTATATGTCCCGCACCCGGCAGCACTCTTCCGTAGAAAGAGATAGTCTAGAGGAAGTTTCAGGTCATCGCAAAGTTGTTGAAAACGCTTCTGCTGGAATGCCATATACCATGGCTTGATTTCGTGATGTTGATACTGCTTGTGGCGGGTGAGACTAGTTAGAGTTAGCCGCTAACATATTACAAGTCATGACTTCGGTGTATACAATAATCTGAGTTCATCTATAGATGATTCTTGCTCATTCTTGGTATCCTCGATCCACCCAGAAACATCTTCGTCGTCCAACTTTACTAGCGTTGACTCGGAGCCTTGACATTTTAGGCCAAAGACATCGAAATCTTCGTGAAACTGGTCGTTGTGTTCGTCATACTTGGCTTTGTACCAAGCTTCATACATCATCGAAGAAACGCCGAATGTCAGCACTTTGGTGTAAGCACCTCAAGTGGGACAACAGGAAAGTGCATCATCTTAGTGGCACCATTTCCAAGTATATCAGAGGAGGAGCCCGAGCCCCAGACTGGGACACAATTCCTGATTTTGCATGACATCAGGCTATACTAGACTGATTGTGGAAGGTTGCTAGGTAGGATTGATGCAGAAGGCTTTCTCTGTGTAGTTTAACATGCGTGGCTAGTGTAGTCGACTGAAGAAGGTATGTGGAAGTGAGGCTGGGACCTTCAATCAGCCTTGAAGCGTGGCGCAGCGCGGAGAGGGGTCCCCCGCTGCCTAATGCAACGCTGATGGGTCATCGTTGTGCACGCACTTTCGAACAACTTTCCTCACCAAGGCTTAAAGAACTCGAAGATACAGTAAAGCATAATCATCCTTCGCGAAGAATCTATATTGAAAAAGGGTATTAGAGATCTACTCTTATGACCGGCAGATAACCTTAGTAAGTAAATCAAGCCTTCTTACCCCCCTGCCGCGGGGTTCATCTATCTCCCAACAGAACTGAGTGTCTACTCACAACAAAACGTAATGGGATAACTTATAGCAATTTATAAACTCATATTACTACCCAGAAAGCAGTAAATGACGAATAGGGCCATGCCTAGGGTAATAAGATGTTTAAAACCCGTATGTTAATCAGATGCCGGCCAACTCGTCAAATTCTCGACTGGTGTCTTTAAAATTAAGGGGTAGATTCATATCTTGAATTTCAAGGAGCTGCTAGAACCTGGGAGTGCAGTACCTCGCCCAAGAGTTGTCTCTTTCAGTAGGACCCTTCCCTCCCCAATCCAAAGTCTCAGCACGGCTTCCATCTGAACCATGTTTCTCTATATGACTCGGAATTGGCTGAAAAGAACTGCTGGATGCTTCGAAGCCATGACGAATCCCAGTTATTCTCGCCATTCAAAAGCACCATCGACTGCGGTGTGCTACTAATATTCCTCGAATCACCTCCGATCTCCAAGTTTGCGTTCCCACTTGATGGTGATTGATACCTGAGTGCTTGCCTATACTTGTACTGAACCGAGTCAAAGATAGGTCTCCTTGTTGCTTCTCGGCTCAATTCAGGATGTCTCCCTAGAAGAAGTCAACTCAGAGGCCAGTTGAAACTGGTGTCAAGTCGAAATATTGAAATCGGAGATATCCTGTCGCGCATTATTCCTCGGGCATAGCCAGCCCCTCTCCAATCATTATCATTCAACCATTCATAAATGGTACCGAGTTGTCTTAGAGATTGTAAAATGTCTCATGCTTTGGAGATTCATTCGTTCCAAACCGTTCGTCTCTGATCTCAGTCATTGCGAAAAGTGCTGGGAGAGGTGATATCGGTAAAGGCCACTCCTTCTCCGGCCTATTAGGTTCGTCTCTCGGTGTGAGAAGCTCCATGCCCACAGGTTCCAGTGCGGGAAGTTCAGCTGGTAGTATTATCTCCGTGTTATCCATTTCCTTCCTCGCGATGCATTCTGAATGCAATTGTGGTTTTGCAAGAGAAGCGTCTGGCTCTTCGTCGTCTTTGAGCATTTCTTTCGATGGCAGTTCCTTGCTCAATTGCCACTCCTCATTCCGTTGCTTCCGTTTTGTGCAGTAGATGACGACAACAACTGTCGCTAATCCCAAGACTGAGCCAACAACTGGTCCAGCAATCCATTGAGGGCTCAATGCAGATCCTGATGCAGAGTTTGATTGCACTGACGTTGATGTATTGAACGGTGTAGGTGTGATGGATCCTATATCCGTTGAAGCGGTGATGGCCACACTAGTAAAAGCCGAGGTAGTAGCCGATCTTGAGAGAGAGTCGATATCGAGGCTCATGCTAGTTGATGCGGAAGTTGGTATTAATGCGTTGCTGATGTTCTGGCTGCCAGTGATTGTCGCTGATGAGGTGGCCGATGCTAGTATCGAAAGCCGTGACGCTTGTGATTGCTGCGCAGATACTTGAGTGGATATTGGAGAATCTGCACACATGTCTATGACGTTCTTCATGGTAGTCTCTAGGCTGTCCAGGTTCAAGACCGGCTGGTCGAGAGAGTATGTAATGATACATGTTTGACAGGCACCGCAATTGCTAATAAACGTCGATTCCACAAGACACGAAGCTGTTAGATTAAAATTTGTAATATCGGTCTTACAAGACGCTGTTAGTTCGTCAGCGATACCATCTCAATAGACAGGAGCCAAGATGGGAGGAAGCATTTCTACACATACGACAAAATGGTTCACAGAAGTCAGATGGTATGATATCTGCAAACTGTCGTGCCGTCAATACAGCGGCAGCAATTCGTGAAACAAGCATGGTTAATTTAAGATCCTAGTTGCCAACAAAGAATTGGGAGCCTTGTGCCTTGGAAGCACCACTAGTACAACTTGGTCTGCGGATGCACATTTTGGATCGAGAGGCTGATCAGGTTGGTGTATGCCACCACAAGATTCATTGCGGAGAGTAGAATCAGAAGTGTTGAAGGCGATGAGGAACGTCCGCCTTAATGCAGCCCCTTCTTTGATCCGTTAATCTCGTCCAGAACTGGGCGTTCGCGTTTTCCCCGATCGATGCCACATTCTGTAAAGCTGGTACAGCGCACTGGACCTGGACTTCTTTCCGAGCCACATGGTCAACAGGGATCATATTGGCCATTATCAGCCAGCTGAAGAATTTCCTAGGACGGGGCTGAAGGAGATCTCTGGTGGCGCGATTGGCTCTGATAACAAGCACTGCAGAGAATGCATAGGAGCCTTATTTGAACCCTTGTTTAGCGTCCCGAAAGAGACGTCTGATTGTGCTGGTGGTCCGCTGAAGCGCATGTCCAGAAGATGCACGTAGTTCAATCGGGCATGTGCAATATCTGCCCGCTCAATTACTGCTCGGGTGTCCAGGCTTTGGCAGGGTATCGCTCGAATCTTTGAGTGTAGTCTAGGGATAACGATCTCGAAAGAATTGCAAGAGCCGGAGTTGAAATGCGGTTCAACGGCCCAGCCGACAGACTTTGCGGGAATCGAGAGCTCGGCCAGACAATACCTTTGTGATGAGGTGATAGAGAGCTGCATTACCCACTTGATTGAGCGCCAGGATCGTGTCGCTCTACAGGACAATGCATGTAGCGCCTCTGACATGGGTAGCTGCACACCATTTGCCTCGCCCGACTTCACGGTTTTCAGCTGCGGCTTATCCAGCTACTTTGCGCTGAAAGACACCACAACGATAAACTTGTGCGCTATTGGCACGCACTAATCCACCAAAAGATGAGCGGCCTGTAAAAAGGAAATCCGCATATCCGAGAGAAGAACGTCCGAATTTCTAACAGTCGCTGGCCAGAGTAACCTCGTTGCTCGGATATCATACCAAATATTTTGGCGGCTCGATCTATACATTATGTACCTGTATCACTAGTGGGCTTACTTGGGTGTAGTCTTGTTTACAGCCGCTTCCGCAAGCCTGCAGGTGGCATCCGATCGTATACGGACCAGGAAGAAATTGGGAGCATTTCTCTTCATCCATTTGCTAGTTGCAGATCTCGGGAGGATCGAAACGGGCTGTCAGTCTCCCAGCTGTGTTCCCTCGGGACGCGATCCCCAAAAAAAGGCAGCTTGCCTCCGACTCCTGACTGCTTCTCACTTCTAGGCAATTCGAGCAGTTCAAGCCCCAAGCTTGCAATCGATAGCGAAGCTCTCATCGTACTCCGAAAACTTAAAGTCTTGGAGGTGCTGTGATTGAGAAGAATCTGTCGTTGAAATATGCTCGCCTCACCCCTTTCGACATTCTGGTCTATGTCGTTAGCCCCCAAAACTTGGGGCGTGGAGCCACTAAAATCATCGCCGGCGCCGGCTTCGCCCCCTACCCTTGCCCTTGCTTCCCTCTCCTCTAACTTCCCCACCAGACTTTTAGCGGGGAATCAAGGAAATGGTACTGTGCGTAGTGGTTAACAGAGCATCGATGTACTAGATTCTGTGGTTTTCAAAGACTCTTTTCGGTCTGGGAATGTCTAATGACTCTTCCTACGAAATAAGCAGCAGCTGGCTGGCTATATCGACATACTTTACCTGGTCACGATGTCCCCCTCACGTCGATGCCTCAAAAGGGAGAGTGCTATCTCCTGCTACTGTCCTACCTGTCATAAACTTTGCACTGATGTAATGAGCCCAGGAAGTCTTCATCCTAGAGATCAAGGGTATTGACTAAGGGTTAGATGTGCCAAATAAGACCTATAGTCTCGTACACAAAATATTTCGCTAATCTAATGAGTTGTGCAGCTTAGTGTGAACACTTTTGAACATTAGTCAGGTCAGAGACTATATACAAATTCTTTGTTTTCTCTGTCTGTCAGATCCAGGAACTCCTGTTTATCCAGCTTCTGATACCCGGGCATTGCTCGGATTGCGGCATTTTTCCTGTTCAGCCTCTTATAATAGAAGTAAATGAGGACAAGTTCCACCGCGCACACACCATAACAAACAATGATCGTAACCTCAGCAGGTACGTACCGCGGCGCGTCTTTTGGCCTGAAGGTCTGGGGACCAATGATGTTACCAGTGCAGTATGCGATCAGATACAACGCCGCTACAGTCGTTTTCTTCGTGTATCCTGCCACGTTGCTGGCTAGAAGGGAGAGGAGAGCCACAAACCCGTTTGCGGAGGCTTGTGTCAAGTAGTACCCAAAGAGCCGCCCAAGATTGTTGTCTATCGGCAGACACACGATGAGGAGCATTCCAAGAAGCGCTACCAACATGCCACCTGCTCCCGTGAGAAGCCGGCATCCATATCTATCTCCAAGGTATCCAGCAACAATAAGAGCCACAACCTCTACCGCTCCTCCTGGTGTGCCATATAAAAGAGACTGATCAGCTGTATATCCAAAGGAGACGATCAGCTGCGAGAAGAAATTTGAGATTCCGCCTAAGCCATATTAGTTAACTGCACTACTCAAGAAACGTTCACGAACCGTTAGGGATATCCGCAACCAAAGCATAGAACACCATTGCCCAGGTCATCGGGTCAAGAAGGGCCTCTTTCAATTGATACCATTTGAAGTGCTTGTTGCCAACACCTTGCTGGTTGATTCTGATCCTCTCGATGGCCATGATTCTCTCCTCTGGAGTCAAGAACCATGCGTTAAGTTGATTGTCGGGCATTAGCCAGAGGAAGATGCTACCGACGCAGGCAGTAATCAATCCTATCACCAAAAAGATAATCTTCCATGAGGCAATCGTTGCGCCGTGCTTCTTCACTCCCACCGAAACTCCATACGCGACAAGCCCTCCAAATATTTGCGCCATCCCATTGAAAGAGAACCAGATTCCAGTCCTTGTCCCTTGCTCTTTCTTCGTGTACCACTGGGAAGTGAAGAGCGCAAACCCTGGAGTAACGGCTGACTCGAAAACGCCGAGGAAGAATCGCACAGCAACGGCTCCAGCAAAATTCTTCGTTGCGGCCATACAACACAAAGTCAGGCCCCACATAATAATGTTAAAGCCGGACCATTTGGCAAGTGGCAGTCTCTGTAAAAGTCGATTTGTAGGGTATTCCCAGGCAAGATATCCAATGTAGAACATACTACCTAGCCACTGATAGTTGTCCCCTTTCAGATGGATGGCGTCCTTCAATCCCATCACGCTGGCATACGATAAGGTGGTTTTGTCGAGATAGTTCAGGCCGTACACGACGCATAAAATCTATACATCAAAAACTTAGCTTGATCGGGGAGGGTACAAGCTCTAACATACTGGCATAAGGTTCAGATCAATCTTCCGTAGCAGTTTTCTCTCCATCTCGGGCGTCATGACAATTGTCTCGCCCTCATGTCCTAGGAAGGCTTTCAGAGCTTCATCGCCGTCATTAGGATTGGCGTGCTTGAACATTCCATCCATGACTTCCCCATCGCCCAAAGTAGCCTTTGGAGATAATGCTGCTACCTTCTCGGGATCGTCCGAGGACGCGTCGTGAATCTTCTCCGAGTCCATTTCGTGTGCTTTTCCACGACTACGTGATAAGCCAAACGTAATTCTGACCTGCGGCTGCCTCTGGAAACCTTTTCGCACAGGGCAAGACTAGATCAAATATACTACGGACGCATCGGCGCCTTCAATTGAAGAACATATGTTTGAGTAATGGAAAATGGGTAGTTATCGCTCGAACTCTCGAGCCATGTCGCACTTCCCCACATGTCTGCAGATAGGAACGGTCAACGGATGAATGCTGCCTCGGTCACGTCACTCCCCTAGCACCTCCAATCACTATCCATAACTGGGTAGACCCTAAGAAGCTTCGACCAATTGCTGGTAAATAGTACTCGCAACCAGGCCAAAACAAGGCTAGGTATTTGACATGGCAGCAGAGAAATGGGGTATGAGCTCGAGCGGGACATGGACATGGATAAGAAGAGATCGATTAGGAAGGTTGTCAATTGATAGGCACGCGATTACCACAGCGTTAGTTGTGCACAACTTGTGCAAAGGCCGCGGGCGTTGTGATGCGGCCTGTGAGCTATGGTTATGGTTATGGTTATGGTGTACTGTACTGTACTGTATAAGGATCGCCATCCTGCCACTCCACTTGAAGACTTGAAGATTTGAAGATAAGGAATAAGTACCACCACGGCTAAAGTCCGGCAGTTGACGGAGAAGAGAAGCTTACACTTACACTTACTGCGACTGCGACTGCGACTGTACGCGCGATCTTCTACTTCAACATCATCCATCTTCAGTGAGAGTTGCCTCCTTCTCCAGTAAATGGCACTATGATGAGCTCGAGAAATGGTGTTTTGTCTCGTCGCAAAACATACGGAGACAATTCACAACGAGGTGAACCGATGCGGTATATTGTACTTACTCGGGTTTCTGAATGGCTCTCCTAGTAACCCGGCGAGAGGTCGAGAGCGAGTCTACAGCCTCCAGCAACAGTTGAATTCTCCATCTTTTAAGATTCAGAGGAAATAAACTCATGGACCTCAATCGCATCGAAGTCTTGGCAATTTTCCGTTAATGTCGTTCCCCTCAATTTCGTCAGTGTTTCCCATTATCTGAGCTTTTCAAAGTCGAGTTTCATATCTGAAGCTGTCCGAGTTTGAAGCACGGGATCGTCGAAACACCGCGCTCGCCCCTCGCCCGATGCTCAGATTTCAATCCCAACTTCTCATTCGTCCAAGAAGTGGTTCAGATGCATTAGAGGGATGGATTCCGCCTATGAGAAGCCAAAGGGAGAGGAGGCGCTGGACAGGGCATGTCCCACGACTCGAAAGAAGCTTAATTCTGTCGTCTCTGCTTGCTCCTTTGGAGATTAAGGAGTCGACACAGCCTCATAGAATCATGGGATGTGTTGTATCATCTTCGTCGGTTTCGTTCCATCCGGGGTCGCTGCCGTTCAATCGCACCAGACTTCGCGATGAAAGGCTATTTTCGTCATCTTTTTCGACCTCGCGAGACATTTCTCAACTCAGATCACGCCCCCTCACAATGATCTCCAGCAGGGCACACCGCGGTGGTGTTTCCTGAAGTTCTCCAAGTTCAAGATTGCTGGCTTGGTTTCAAAACATGGTGGGTTTTGAGTGATCTATTAAGCTTATACTTATAATCTCTGGTGGGTGCGTTCGTAGATCTTTTTGAGTTCTACTCTTGCCCACCTATTGTCCGGTACTCGATACTCAAGGTTTTCATTCTTTACTGCTGGCCAGCTTTTGCTCGCTTCCTTTCATTTAATACTATTCACATTATCTCTCTTGATTTGTTCAGCAAATCCGTTTTCAAGAACACCAGTCAACAATAGCCACCAGCAACAAGAGAGATATACATCCCTGAGTCCAAAATGCGTTATTCAGTTCTATCTGCTGCAATTGCGGGCTTTTCGGCTCTAGTAGGTGCTACAATCTCAAAGCCCAAAGCTGGAGACCAGCTTGTCATCGGCCAGGAAAGTGATATCGATTGGGATTCCAGCTCGACCAGTGGATTAGCAGATATCAACCTCTGCCCAGCCGGCGCCACAGACACAACTGTCATCATTGCTCAGATTGCCACTCAAATTGACAGCAGCTCAGGCTCATACAAATGGACCTCAGACAAGTCACTCATTGCGCAAGAAGCAACGATCATCATAGTTGATTCCAAGAAAAGCATGAGCATCTCGGAGACATTTGCTCTGATCATCGACGAGAGCATCTCAAGCTCCAACTCCAAGTCCGGCTATAACTCAAACAATGGAAAAGACTCAGGAAAGGGAAAGAACTCGACGGACACGAGCACAAAAGGCTCCAAGAACTCATACGACAGCAAGACAACAAAGTCCGTGGGCTCCAAGGAGACTGGCAAGGTAAGTCCACTAATCAATCTAGCCATGAGATATCTGGACTCGGGAGGCTAACGCATTCCACCATAGTCAAAATCGAACTCAACTGTCGCTATCGAGACAACCAAATCGTCAGAGTCTCAAGCTACCCAAGCATATGTCGGCAGTGGTTCGCAGGTCACCAACTCGATCATCATCGAGATCTCACAGGGCAGCGAGTACACGGCAACTCAGGCCGCTGCCTCTCAAGTCGCCGGAGCCATAGGTCAAACCACGGCGAGTGTTGCTGCAGCTGAGACGAGCGCTGCTGTAGCTGAGACTAGCGCTGCTGTCGTACAGTCCGTCGTAGCCGGTAACGCTTCCTCGTTGTTCTTGGCGACAGGCACCGGGGCAGCACCTACAGGTATCTCTTTCACCGGCGCTGCATCATCTGTGACAGTGAGCGGAACTATTATCGGCGGGCTGCTTGGTATGGTAGCCGTGCTCTGCTGGTAAAGCAGCGACCTGCTTTGCATCAGTCGTTGAATGTGAAATAAGATTTTAGGGTTAATGTTGATTGTTATGTAATTTGTTCATAATATCCATTATTGACTATTGGGTAGAGCTATGTTGTTGTCAATGTGGTTATTAGGTATTGGGTGGGGAACTCTTGGGTAGCTCGGGAAGCTTTTTCTTTATGCGATACCCGTTTAGATACCATCAAAAATCCTATTCAATCAATAAATCTGCTTTGCCAAGATTGATTCCATAGTTCTTTTTACACAGGCGTGTAGCTCAAAGTCGCATCGAAATCGGACATGAAATAGTACTGAAGTGTCGAGGTTCTACAAAACTCTCAAATGGTTCTCCGGCACCTTGAGCATGAGAATCCTTATGTTATAGGTGCCTTGCATATATAATAAGAGATATCAGAGCTAGACAATCTTGTGCTTATACTTGGGTCATACTCACGTCAGTTTCCAGTTTACACTAGTTCACTGTTGGTTAATGTACGAGTAACAACCCACGTGATGCTCACTACCGCTGAGCGTACTGGCTATTCGGGTCATACCACAATGCTTACGCCGAGCATTTCCTAGTGTGCTGTCATACAAGGGCATAAGACGTTAATCTGACTTCCAGAACTTCGAGTAAAATCTTCCTTATCGTGATATAATTGTTGCTGTTCTTATCTCGCATTGTATATGGCCATCTAGAAGTCTTCGTCTGTTTTCTAGCTTTCGTGATTATGAAACCATTAAAGCGCTAATTCCCTGTTTGGAACGGAGACTAACGCCTTTTACCCTTGATGACAGACACGATTCACACCCATTCCATGGCTTGACCCAATATACCTTGCTTTATTTGGCAAAGCTCATTCATCAGTCCATCTTATCTGATCTGTGCATTGAAGAGAGAATTGTTCGGATAGAATTTTTGTTTGCGAGCGACTCGTCGGAAATCGAGAAAAGGCTGCATTGAATCCCTTCTTTAATTACAAAATTTTGACGACATTCTAAGGCTGCGATGCAACTAGAGTTACAGCCTAATTATCATAGCGTGTCATGGTCGCTAGCGATCAGGACCCCGAGATCCGAATTGTTGAAGATTTCGATGTGGCTAGGGAGCCTATCCAGAAGTTCGGGTCTAAAAAATCCCACCGTCCATGTGTCCCAGGAAGCTGACAGTTCGGGGGGGGAGTCGCGTATCTCCATATCCCCAGATGTTGTGCCTTGATTGGCCTGCGCGGTGTAAAATCCCCCCGTGCCAAAAGCCATGTCCCCAAAAAGTCCGACCGACCCAAGTCGCCAAAGGATGTGATGAATCAGCCTCATCTCACTTTTCACAAGGGAAAAAACGGGTGGTGGGACCAATCAGTGACCACTCGCAGCCTCAAGCGCCTCGTTAGGAGGTTAGGGAGAGAACAGACTTTCCACGGCCTCTGTACCGGACTCCGCCCCCTGCCTCTCTACGGACCAGTGTGTAGCTTTGACTCACCAGAACCCTCGCGTCGCCTGCATTTCGGACATATCGGGCGAGTTTGTTTGTACGTAGGAGACGGCAGTAGCCATAGTACTAACTACTACCGCCGGATATGGACATAGCGCAGTGTCTCAGCCCTGACACTGACTGGAAATATGCCGCGACAAAGAGGCTGGACTAAATGGACCGGTGTATTTTCTTACGCCTTGACGTGAAGGCTTGAAAATTCCCCATAATTGTCTGACGGGCTGGAGAGTTTGTATATCTATACTTGTCAGGATCCCCTTCAAAGGATATTTAATTTCTTCGATATTCCTCTTTTCAGCCGTGCGTCTTTCTTCTACCTGCTTTCTAACACTTTACAATAATACCTTTATTCGAGTGTTGAAGCATAGGTACAATTAGTTTTGTACTCGAACTTTTTACCTCTTGTCGTCATCACATTTTGAATACCAACAATGGGAGTCTCGACAGATTCCAAAAGGGAGTCTCCACCCGTGACATCTACCAACAATACTTCGCTCGCCGCTCCTGAAGCGCAACCTGGGGCGATATCTGGAGCTACATCGATCATAGATACCGACAACGAAAAGCAAATAACATCAGAGCCAGAGGCTCCTCCTCGAGATATCAGCGGCGTTAGATGGATCGTCGTCGTTCTCGCCATTCTCAGCTCAACATTCCTCTTCGCGCTCGATAACACTATAGTAGCAGATGTTCAACCCGTCATCGTCAACCATTTCGACTCCATCACCAAGATATCCTGGCTTTCTGTAGCGTTCTTGATCGGCGCAGCAGCTACAAACTTAGTGTGGGGCAAGATCTATGGCCAGTTCAACGCAAAATGGACGTACATTTTCTGTGTGGCGCTGTTTGAGGGAGGCTCTGCCCTGTGTGGTGGCGCTCCAACGATGAACGCGTTGATTGTCGGTCGTGCTATCTGTGGTGTCGGCGGTTCCGGCTTGTACGTTGGTGTTATGACCCTGCTGGCAGCTACCACAACTATTCAGGAGCGTCCCATGTACATTGGAGGAACTGGTCTCACCTGGGGATTGGGCACGGCACTGGGCCCCATTATTGGAGGAGCCTTCAGTGACTCCTCTGCTGGCTGGCGTTGGGCATTCTATATCAACCTATGCATAGGGGCCGTGTGTGCACCCGTGTATATCTTCATGCTCCCGTCAAAGGATCCCCGCCCTGGGGTCTCAATACGTGACCGCGCGCGGGAGATGGATTACCTAGGCACGGTTCTTACCATAGGAGCCTTTGTCTCGGGCGTCATGGCGCTCTGCGACGGCGGCGTTATCTACCCCTGGAAAAGTGGTCGCATCATTGGAATGTTCGTCTGTTCCGGGATACTTTTCATTCTGCTCGGCTTCCAACAAGTCTACTGTATCCTGACGACCGAGTCTCGCCGTATCTTTCCAGTGGAGTTCTTTAAGTCTCGCACTATGCTGGTTCTGTTCTGCATGACTGCGAGCGGTGGTACGGCTGCATTTATCCCCATCTATATGATCCCTATTTTCTTCCAATTCACAAGAGACGACTCTGCGCTCGAGGCAGGTGTCCGCCTGCTACCCCTCATCATGCTCATGATCTTCGCTGTCATTACAAATGGTGCTGTAATGAGCGCGTATGGACTTTACATGCCTTGGTACACTGTGGGAGGAGCCCTCACCGTGATAGGTGGTGCGCTGATGTACACCGTCGACCGAACTACCCCTGTTGCCAAAATTTATGGCTTCAGCGTCATTCTTGGTTTGGGCGATGGTTTGTTTGCTCAAGCTTCGTTTTCTGTCGCCCAAGCATCCGTCAAGGAACACCTGATCCCCTTTGCGGTGGGCTTCATGACATGCGCACAGATTACTGGGGTAACGATCTCGCTTTCTATTGCGAATAGTATCTTCTTAAACGGCAGCCAGACAAAAATCGAGAATATCTTGCCCACAGCGCCGGTTGCGGAAATCCAAGCTGCGATTTCAGGCGCTGGAAGTACTTTCTTCAAGACTTTGAATCCAGATCTCCGGGCTCTAGTCTTGGATGCCATTGTGTCCTCGATGAAGAAGACTTACATTCTAGTCATTGTTGCCGGAGTATTTGTTTTCCTACTCAGTGGTATCATGAAGAGGGAAAGACTTTTCATGGCCGCAGGTGGTGCTGCATGAGAGTATTGTTACAAGGATTTGTTGCAATTATAGATTAAATGGATGCGGCGTTGGTCAAGAGAGATTTAACACATAATTATTGGTTGGAGTCGTGAAAAGAAATGCATCTTTGCATTTGCATGGGGAAATAGGGGCTGTCAATGTATAGATAGTGATATCCTGATGCTCCTCTCTATAGCTTAATCGAATTCGTTGCTGATAAGCATTAGTAGCTTTGGCTAATAAAGTTTCATTTATTCTTGAGTAATCAATCTCATTCTCGCCCTTTCAGACAAGAATGAGGTTAATACAGCCACGGAAAGTGCACTTCATAGCTCTTGAATATCACAACTTTCTCCTGTTTGGGATTATAATAAATTATCGCTGTGCTCGGTCGGTTGTCTCGACTTTGGCTTAGCCACTCTCACTGGCTGTGAACGAGAACGGGCTACCCAAACGAACACTATGAGTTTTTGGGAGCTCAACGACAGTGCTGATAACTCGTTCTGGCGGGTCCGGGGCTGCGAGCTCATGTGGTCCGCTGTTCTGGTCCATACCTACGCCCAGACACGAGGGACCCTGTTCCTTGGAATTATACGGTCTGTAAGTCGAACGTTAGCGAAGATTGCATGTGTAAGCTTAGGCATCTCGCATTGCCACGTGGTAACGCCAAACACCACAGAGAGGTGATATACGTAAAGATAAGCAGAAGATGACTAGAGAGAAATTACGAACCCGGCAACACCAGCGGCATCTTTCATTTCGCGCGCATATGGCGGACTAGTGGATCCTAAACTGTGTTCTAGAGACTGTGGACTAGTAGTATTGGCAAAGGGTGTCGGATACATGCCTATGATCTGGGTACGATCTATTTCATGAGGAGCAGGAGAAGGCCTCATGCTCCAATAGGTTTCTCTCTCAGTTGTAGGATCACCGTAGCTATGTTCCCTATGATAACCTCCAATCATCGGGATTTTTTGAATGTTTGAGTAGTCTGCGTCCGATGTACCCGCTGAGCCTGATCCATACCCAATGTCACGCGGCGGGGATTGACGAGCGAGTCGTTCTCTGACAGTCTTCTGCCGTCCACACATGTATATAAGAGCAGCAGCTAAACCAGCAATTGTTAAGCAACCTATAACGATTCCTGCGATGGCTCCAGCAGAGAGACCAGAGGAAGTATGATTTTTGAGTGCAACTCCAGCATTTGGAGCACTACTAGTCGCTTGTGTGGAAGTGGCCGATGCGCCTGTAGCAGTTGTCGTTCGGGTTAGAGCAACTTCCTTAGGGAAGTATTCTAACGGACTAAATTGCTCTGTTGCATTTTGTGTGTAGTTGAATTGAGCCTGAAAGGACCATGTGGCATTCTGAACAAGAATCGTAAGCTCTCAAAAAAAAATTGTTGGTCAACTGGAGAAGACTAACAGGATTTATCACTCCAATCATTCCCTGCAAACATGCTCCCGGCGCAGAACAATAGAAGAAAATTGGGTCGGTATCATTGATCTGTAAGTGAAATATCGGAGGCTGGAATTTGACTGTTAGCTAGAGAAGCACTCAAAGAGGCTGATATGTTTATACGTTCGACAAAACTAGCGCCGCTGGTTGAAATCCACTCCAGAAGCCGACACGGCCTGGTCCCGTATCTTCGTAAGGAATACATGGATCTGGTCCAAATTCTGCTCTGGCAACTGAATGGTTTTGAGGGTAGAATCGATATTCTAGAAGCAAGTCAGTCAACTCACATCGGAACTTATGCAAGCCTGTATTTGTAGTAAAGTACCTATGAGATCTCCCACGTTGGCAAAGACTTGATTAGGAGAAAAGTTGAAGCCATCCTGTTTTGATATAATCATCAGTATCTGACAATGTTCAAGTTCGCCCTTCAAGTGCAGACTCTGCAGACTCACAGCTCCAACTGAGATTGTGTGCGTCGCTCCCGGCGCATCAGAAGTTACCGACGATGGTCCCATCGAAATCGCATCCGCCGCCAGGACAACTAATGGCAATAATAACGTTGAAAACTTCAATAACATGATTCATACATCTGGAAACTGTGAAGTTGTAGCATGGAAGACGTTCAATATCGATAATCAAAGAAATCAACTGGTTTATGGTCGGTCGAGCGGACAAAGAAGGCACTGAGCTAAAATGTTGCTGAATTTGTGGTAGGTCAATGGGGCGTCGGTGTACAAAGAAAGAGTGGCAAAACGTGGGTGCGGCATACGATAACCTTGCAACAAAATCAGACTTCGAGCCATGGTTCCCTTAGTAGTACCAGACTAGTTTAGCCATACCCAAATCGCTCTATTCTCTTGTAGGTGAAAGATACCCCAAACTCGAGTACTCAAGATGGAGATGTCAGATTTAAAGGCAGACTGCCGTTCACGTGCCGGTAGCTTCAGATCATTTGAGACATACTATGTGCTTGAAATTTCTAAGGGTATATTGCGATCTACAATTCTCATTGAGACTTCTTCTTTTTCCTCTCCGAGCTGGACGAAGCTACTAGTCCACTTTCTATGACCAATTTCCAGAGACACCACAAGAAACAGATCCCAAACCCTATCGTCCCCACGCCAACATTGATGACGACCCAGAGATCCGGTTTGCCTTGTGGTGGGAGTAGAAACGCTTCGGCCAAATGCCATACTCCCATGGTGATATAAAAGATCGAATGCAGGATCTTCGTAGCGAACGCCTGCCAAGACTGGCGTGCGTCCTGGCCGTATACTGAGAAAGAAGTGGGCGGAAGTCCCAGGAGATACGCCCACAAGAGCGATAGGACGTAGTAGGGAATGCGCAAGTCAACGCGTTGAAGCAGCGGAAACATCGTCCACACTCCCAATAGATTGGCGAATCCCACCCACGCGCGTGTGCTCTTGCTGAGTCCGTGATTGTCTGCCAGAAGAGCAGTCATTGGCATCAATGGAAGCAGGACGCTCTTCTCGTGAACCTGGAAGCTAAAGAGGAAGAAACCCCAGGCTGTCGTCGCCAAGGCCAACGGCAATAATTCTCTCTTAGGCTTCAGAAATATGACAAAGCAGCCAGGTGTGATGGCGGCAAGCGTGAGAAGTAGAGAAGCGCGTTGAAGGAGTTCTGAAGGATATCTGCGAAGTTTGACGATCACGTTTAGGGTGCACCAGAAATTTGCAACCTTATCTTCGAAAAGACCACGAGCGAAAGGAAAGACTCGGTGGATAATTTGTGCCGTCTGTTGGATAATAGGGAAGTACCAAGCTTGGTAATTGAGTCTGAACGAGTATTCAGTAAAGATAGGAAGCGGAGCTGCATGGCCAAACAGCTCAGGCCGAGCATCAATACCACGATAGGCGTCGTACATGGCTCCTAAGAAAATGGGCAAGAACAGAACTGCAAACGTAGCTAGTGTTACAGTAGCAATTCCTAGAAAGCGAGGGACGTTGATCCGGGGAAACAAGCATACGCCTAACAGGTAGGCGAACATGGCTGGTGCATAATATAATGCCATTTGTTTGAATCCCAACGCTAGGACGAAGAAAACACAGCTCCACATGTATCGGCCAGCTAGCACGCTTGACATGCTAGCGAGCATGAAGCCCAGCATGACCGTATTATACTGGAAGTGTACATGGTCTATCAGGATAGTCCCTGGCTGCATCAGAAACGCGGTCAAAGCGATAGCTGCTTTCCATGTGCTGACAGCGTAGTGTCTGCTAAGCCTCCTCACGAATATGATAGCTGCAGGTACGTAGATAAGATATTCCGATACAAGGACGGTAGATCGCATAAAGATCTTCAGATTCGAGTCTTCGAGGCCACGAGACGTATGCAAGGCGAACCAAGAAGGGTCGATTATTCCTCCAAGCTTGCCCAGAAGCCAGCTATGGTATGCCGTCAAGGGAGGATAGTCAAGCCCCCACCACTCGAGATCGTGGAAATACCATTGGGAAATGGGCAATTGGGTCGTGATCTCCATCCAATGTCTCTGGGCTTCGTAGTCGCCGTGCATAGGAGGGTTCTGGAAGCCTGAGAGGTTATCAGTATTAGCTACCTCTAAGTGTTTTATGCAAACTCACCTGAGTACCCCCAAAGCCCTGCCGCCCACCTGAACAAGCCTCCTGCCATCAATACCAACGGTATAATCTCCCATTGCGACGTCGAGCTGCGCGCTGGCCAGAGAATCGCCTCAAGTGGGTATGCTGGCTTAGCCGTGGAGCTTCTCGAGCTTATGGAGGATGTGACCGATGAGACCTCACTCCCATTACTGCTCTTCTTTGCCTTCCGCCGCGGCTTATGGGGAGAGGGTGGAGGTCCTGCCATTGTCACCGGTCGTTGGTCGAGGTAGTTCGGAGGTGCATTGTTTGGGTTGGAAATTAGGAGAGCTCTGGGTGGACGCGAAGCTTTACGAACAAAATCTAGGCGAATACGCGCCAAGCTCAACTCTTGTCCTCGTCTTTCTTCGACCTAATTGAATTTATTGCGTGTCTAATTACACCTCTCGATATTGTTTAGCTTTCCATCGTAGATTGATATTTTACGCAGTGATGTTTGCGTCTATGCCATACTAACCAATTGGGTTGTCATTTGCTGGCTACATATTCTGTACAATACCTCAAATATTCTCTCGCATATTCCAACTACCTAGCGTGAACATTAACAATGATGATTATCTAAAGCACAGCCATATTCATACGTTTATAGAAAAGACTCGGAGCGAAAGCGTACGAATTTGTGGCCAGCTTTCGATAAGTGTATATCCGGTATGAAAGCGATTGAACTCTCATGCTGTACATGTTGAGGTATTACTTAGAACATGAAGTTTTCTAGATCAAAAGATCTATAAACAAAGCTCTAGCTGTTGATGGAACCCAAAGAAAGCGCAACCGCTGCTTCCTCGTACTGGTTGTCGAAGATACCACATTGTTGCCCAGTCATGAAGAAGCAACATATTCTGAACGAAGCACTTTAAAGGCAGGAATATCAATATCATCCAGCAAAATATAAAGTACGTATTCAATATTCATTACTGTTATGGTCGGCTGCTGCAAAATGCAATAACGTATAGGTGGAATACGTTCTAACACAGCCGTCTTGTTAGCGCAAGATGCCCCGCCATTGCTGCAACAGCCACCCCACCTCATTCTCGTTTTAAACAACCCTCATATCATCACCAGAAAAGAACACCCTCTCCTCCACCCACAAACATTAAAAAGACACTCGGGAATCTTGTATCCTATCCCTACATGGCTGACGCCGAAGCACAAGACAGCGCTGCTGCGCCGACGGAGCCCCAATCCCGACATGTGGTCTATTGCGGAGGTATATGACACACGCTCTAACCCCCCCGCGACACGACTGATATTCTAACTCTTCTCGCAGTCTGCTCATTACCCCCAGAGGTCTGCACTTGGCATGATCTACTATACGCAAAGCACAAGCTTACAGGCAGAGCAAGTAGTACTGCGAATTCGGCGGCACGGTCAAGAAATGCCAGGAGTGGCTCGAGAAAACACAGCCGGCCATGCACTCGCGGATATGGTCTGAAGGTAACCTTCCCTTACCCCCCCCCTCCCTCATTTCTCTCCCCATTTTCCCTTTACAATTTATCTTTCCTCTAAAAGACCCAACAATTCTGACGCCTTGTTCTCTCTCCAACTCCAGATGCCCTAGCAGCAGCGACCTCAACCCTCTCCCTCGACGCCCAGAAGCGCGCCGAGAAGGACGCTGCCAAGAAGGCCGCAAAGGCAGAAGCCGCGTCCGCGAAAGCCGAGGCGCGCCTCGCGGCATCCATCGTGACCATCAAGCGGGTCGAGCGCAACAAGAGGAAGTACGTCACGGCGGTGTCGGGGCTGGAGGCGTTCGGGCTGGAGAATAAGAAGGTGGCGAAGGACCTGGGGAAGAAGTTTGCTACGGGGGCGAGCGTGACTAAGGTGCCGAGTGGGGGCGAGGAGAGTAAGTTTTGCGTGGGCTTGCTGTGTGCATTGGTTGTTTCGCGTGCTGATGAGTTTCTTCTAGTTGTGGTGCAGGGGGATGTGAGTGACGAGATTGAGGAGTTTCTGCTGGAGAAGTATAAGGCGATTCCAGAAGACAACATCGAATTAATAGAAAGCAAAGTCAAGAAGGGAAGTGGTTCTGGTTAAGCAACATCACTGGATGGGCCAAAGTATCGAGGAGGCTGGCAGCAACATGACATGGAAATGGACAGTGTCTATATGAAGGTCAAAAGGTGACGGCACGTCTATGACAGACGCTACAGAGAAAGTCAGCCAAGTATTGTCTTTGAATATTACGTCTGACTATTAAATACACAGTCTCATATACGTAAGCTCAGTAGCTATATTATAGTGCCAATGGTTATCATAACCGCGACTCCCTTTTCCGCCTGCCTATGTGATCTCAGTAGCGATAGTAGTAAGGATGGAAACAACCTTGACTCTAACACTAGCAATAGGAGAGCAATAACGATATTCGTCGGAATGGTTTTGCGCTCAGTTTCTGAATGGCTGTCAAAGATCATCATTCACGAAGCAACTCAGTTCCAAGCGAATCTAGGATCAGAGGAAACGTCGGCAGCTATATCGTGAGCTTCGAACATGTGTTTGACGAGCCCTCCAGGCTTCTTCCAGATGCGAGTTTTCTGGCAACCAGCTTCAGGACAAGCACGAGCTCTCCAAGTCGGTACGTACGGCTCCCGAGCATGTGGGGTATCAAGCTTATGACACTTAATAAGATGCTGCGTAAAGTTTGCTATCTTGCTGAACAAATTTGTCGATTTACATCCTGGAAATTCACATTGGTGATCTCTTGGGAATGACGGTGCGTGTTGCTCGCCAAAGTGATTCTTCCAGACCGTGAGGGTTGGCAAAAGGACGTTCGGGTCACAGTCGGGGAAGGGACATGCCCTGGGAGTGTATGAATGAGAGTTACAGTGGTGTTTCGCCCGTTCTGCCTCTGTTTCGAAAGACTTAGCGCAGCCGTCCACTGTGCATGTGAACGGCTTTTCAGAGTACTTCGCCATAGCCGCTTCTTCTGAAGTAACCTTGCAGTATTTGCTATGTTTCTGAACATTTTGTGGATTATGACCTTGGTGCTTACAGCCGTACTTTTTGTTGACACATGGGTAGAGATATGGTGTTGGTATGTCTCGAGTGTTTCCAGTAGCGACGATTTCAGTTGCCTCTGCTTCCTCAGCCCATCGTGCAGTGGCGACTTTGCTGATGCGTGTGTTGCGAACGATATTGACCTGGGAGAAAAATGTAATGAATTGGACAGTGTCTTTCTCCCAAGGAATGTTACTGCTCTCCTGAGAGATTTCGGTTGAGATGGGGTAAAGTGCGGCATGCATATTCTCATTCAGCTCGAAATTCTCCTTCTGTGACAACGCTTCCTCAAGATCCGTGACCAGCTGTTGGGAGACGTGATCGAGTGCCTTGGCTTTTGGGAGAGCTTTAGTCAGTGGCGCGAGTTAGAATTGTATGATCGTGCTCACCTTCTTCTCCCTCTTCGAGGTCTTCGTACTCGCTGTCGTCGCTATTCTCTTCATCAGTGGGACAAATGATAGCTGGTTGAGATGATTTTGTAAAAGTCTGATCTGTAGCTTGCTCTGAGCTGATGCGTACGTTGATAGGAAGTGGACTAAGTGCTGAACAACATACGTTAGCAGAATTGACTTGGGCGATATCTACGGAAATAGGAGAACCTCACCCGAGCGCGGGCCTGCCTTTTGTACGGCCTGAAGCTCAGCAACGTCGATATGGTCATTCTTTCTTGCCTCCATCCATTCATCAACGTCCCGGTCTCGGATCTGAATGCGCGCCCTAGTGCGGTCACCCTCTTTGGCGGGATCTAAGCCATTTCTCTTGCACATAGCGGTGATTTCTTCCTCAGAAATTTTGCGGCGCTTAAAAGGAGAGTCTGTTGTCATAATATCAAATGTTCCAGCTATACCCGCACCAAGAATACGCTTTTCGAGTACTGCTGGATCCTGAACTCCATTGGTATATTTTGCTGTGATACCACTTTGCAATGCATTTCTGGTATGGCCCATGGCGTCGGCGACATCCGTCAGCGAGTTTGTCGGTACAGCTGAGGCTTTCATCATATCCTTGAAACAACCGCGACGAAGGTCATGCGGGGTGATTCTTACAAGCAGCCCTGCCACCAGACCAGCATACTTGATCGTATTCTGAAGCTGATTTGATAGCGCAGGCTTCGAGAGATTGAGAAAGACTCCTCCCATCTTCATGCTTGCAAGGACTGGATACTTTGGTTTACCCCAAATAACGCTCCTGTCAAGTCTTCTCGCTGCGTGGAAAAGGACGTCGTCCATATTATTACCCTGTACAAAGCCATGTCTCAGTGCATGGATGAGAAGCCATTTGATCGGGCACACGGCATTGTCTTGAGGTGAGTCGAGGGCGTCAAGTTCAATGGAGCGGTTGCTAGCTGGATCATCCCTGTGAGGACAATGGTCAGAGACGATACGAGATGAGTTGAGAGCATGACCTTACTTAGAACCCTTCTCGTATGCGAGGATGATGCGCATGGACAATTTCTGTGTATTGGGCTTAAGCTTCACACAGATGTGTTCCCAGCGAAGGTACTCAGCATCCTTGTATCCCACACTCAATGTGATATCTCCACAACGACAGCCAAGGCCGCCGAGAAGCACAATGCTCAAGATCTTCGAAATCGTGGCATCCCATGACCGCGTTCCCGATTCAATAGCTTCCTCGGCTACAGCCTTGATCATTCGCTTTATGAGCGATATACCTACCCATTGCGCTTCTCGTTGAGGATCATTTGTGAGCTTTCCCTCCTGAAGGAGTGTCTTCAAGCAGACTGAGTTGCGGAGTTTCTCGTGCGCGGAAAGGGAGAAAGTTGGGTATTCAAAGGTAAGCTTCTCGATGAGCAGATCGAGATATCGGATCTGGCTATTGTATCTAGGGACGTGGCTCATAGTGGATGTCATGTGTGAAGTGATCGTCATGAAGAATCGAACAATGTCCTCGCCAACTGGGACTGTTTCGACGCTGTCCAAATATGTATCTTAGTGAACTAACGGAGACGTGTGAGCAGTGTGAGCGCAGCGTACCTTTTGTTCAGTGTCATTGCATAGAATGCCATGAAACGATTGTAGACTAAGAGTCTATGCTTTCGAGTGCCAGGAGGACCAACATCGTCGACGAGAAGCTTTGAAAATTTCTTCGAAGCAATTCGGTCTTCAGAGGCAGTGCGCAGCATTGACTCGATACTCTTCTTGCCGTAGTGACTTCCCTGCCTTGGAGGAGCCTCGAACTCCAGGTCAGAGGAATTGAAATCGTCATCTTGATTCGCCATTCTTAACCACTGAGGGAGAGACGATGGGACAGCGATCAGATGTTTGGTGGGAGCATGACGAGGTGAAGGAAGAGAAGGGTGGGTGAGGTTTCCGGTAGAAAGACATAGTGCAGCTATATTGAGAGGGAAGGAGCGGACGAAGATCCCGCCACCCTATTTGGCCGAACTCATCGAAGACCGGAAAAAGAAGAATACAGCTGCTGGGTAGTATATAGGTATCATGATTTGTGCAGAATGAGAGTTGAGATGGGCCTCTACGTCAGTAATGATTTGATGACGTTCCATTTCCTACTAGAGTTCTACTCTCATTTCCAATTGCAACTCCAATCCGTGATGAATACCTATAACGCCGTACGCTAATCATGAAATGTTCTCAATACAATCCATCACAAGATGAAACACTTAGTTTCTCTTCCTAAGAACTCTCGAACCAGTGGCTGCGGCAGCCGGTTTCCCAGCCGGCAACTTCTTACTTGCTGCAGCTTTAATAGTTCCCACCACTGTCCTCTTTGCCGGCTCCTTTTTTGGCGGAACAGGTTTCCTCACTATTGTGCCGCTGCTGGCATCACTCGACTCGCTAGTTGTGCTTGCCCGTCCTCTTCCAGCTTTTGAAGCGGGTGCTGATGCCGCAGCCTTCTTTCCTCGTCCCGCACCTGCTATCTTTGCTGCCTCTGTAGCGGCCTTCTTTGTTGCTGCTCCTCGAGTTGACTTTGCCTTCTCCACCATATTTGTGAGGATTCCAGCCGCTCCACCCGACGGGGTTGGTGCCGTTGGTTTGAGTGGCGATACAGGACGAGCCAGGGTTGATTTGGCTGGCGGTGCTCGGTTTGGAGAACGTGCTATCGTACGAGAATTGGCGGATCGTGGTGATAAGACTTGCGTCTGCAGTTTGGATGTTGAGCGAGCAGGTGGAATTGGAGCTCCGCGTGTTCGTTTCCTTGGGTTTTCAACATCTTCATTCTCCTTGTCACCGGAAGAAATGTCATCACTATATATTTTAGTAAGTGGATAGAATATGGTGTCTCTGGCAAATACCTCTGACGTTTGCGTGGTCTCTGTGGGGAAGGACTTGCACGCGCGTGATCTTCTATCTGTTGCCTTTTGGCTGGGGATGCATTGTTTACTCGCTGTGGATTGTTCGTCGTCTTCGCAGTGTGCTCACTGTACTTGCTGTACAACTCTCCGATGTTCGCCCTTCGTAATGCGTTCGGAATTCGATTAACTCGAATTTCAATACGTGATTTCAATCCCTGTGCCTGAAGCATGTACTGGGCACGAAGCTTCCTGGCGCGTTCCGTAACTGTTTGCCAGATGTCAGTTGAGCTCCTGATGCCTAGCTTAGGATGATCTGAAGCTCCTCACCTTCCAGCTGAAGATTGTCGATGAGTGCCTGTTTCTGGCCCAATGTGATGCCCTTCTTTGCCTTCCTGATGGGGCTTCTCTGCGATGGAGTTACCACAGGACTGCGCATTTTTATTAGTACGATTTGAGGTGGTGCAGGGAAGTTCTACATATCGACAGAGCTTATTATTGATTCAGTCGACTTGCGTGTAGTCTTCTTCGACCGCGTCGGAGCCATTTCGTGAATCGTCAGTCGAGCGGGCGATTATTAGTCGGAGTCTACTTTTTTATTCGATTCTAGATGTGATGCACACGCAAAGCGAGAACCTTGCAGTACTTCTGTGTTGGTTTCAGAGAGTTCAGTTGTATCTTATTCAAAAGATTCGATGATTCCGTACTTCCTGGTCATGGTGGGCGGAAGCTCGAAAGTAAACAAACGAGATCCCGCCTCGCCAGAACCGACTAAGCCGCTTTAGGCTCTGAGCTACAGGGTTCTTCAGAGGTACGCGCAGCCGCAGCTACCTTGAACTCGAACATCAGCATCGTTTATCCTCAGAAGTTCATTTACAACCCTCTACACTTGCGGACTTTCTGCAACTCTCTCTCTCTTTCCGATATCTTTCCCCAACTCCTCGGGCTTCTCTCTAGGGGAGCACATCCAGAATGGGTCTTGAAGCGGTAATGGTGGTGGTGGACAACAGCGAAAGCAGCCGAAATGGAGACTATACACCCACTAGATACGAAGCACAGTCCGACGCCGTATCGCTGATCTTCTCCGCCATCACGCAGGGCAATCCTGAATCCTCTGTTGGGCTGATGAGCATGGGTGGCAAAGGGCCAGAGGTGCTAGTCACTCTAACAACGGACCACGGAAAGATACTGGAGGGATTACATCGAACCAAGACAAAGATCAGAGGGGACAGCCATTTAGCTACCGGAATTCAGATCGCTGGTGTAAGTTCTACTTCTATGCTTGCTAGACCCTGAGACTGATCAGAGATATAAGCTCGCACTCAAACACCGACAAAACAAGTCACAACGGCAACGAGTCATCGTCTTCACCTGCAGTCCGATTCCCGAAGATGACAAGACTCTCATCAAGTTGGCGAAGAAGATGAAGAAGTCGAATGTCTCCATTGACTTCGTAGCTTTTGGCGAGCTGGACGATGACACAACCAAGAAGCTAACTGCGTTCAACGAGAATGTCAAGAGCGGTGATGGCTCACATCTAGCTATCATTCCTCCCGGTCCTGGACTTCTCAGTGACCAACTTGTCACAAGTCCTATATTGAACGGGGATGGACCAAGCGGAGCAACTGGCATGGGAGGCAGCGCTGAAGGTGGCGACGGCGGCGGATTCGAATTTGGCATCGACCCTAGCGTGGATCCCGAGCTGGCTCTTGCGCTGCGGATGAGCATGGAAGAGGAGAAGGCCAGAGTGGAGAAGCAGAACAAGGAGAAGGCTGATGTAGATGCCAAGGCTGCGTTACCTGAGATCAAAGAGGAAGACGAGGCTGCGCAGCCACTTCTGGACAAAGACGGGGAGGCAAGTGGAAGTGGGTCGAAGGATATCAAGAAAGAGGATAAGACTGATGAGGATGATAAAATGGATTTGGCATAAAGCGGGGATGTAGATGATATAGCATTGCCGACGGCGTTGGGATGTACCAATAGATCCGCAATGAATGCTAAAATATGGAAGAACCTCTAGAGCCAGTGTGCCTATCGTAGCATCTTTGCATCTTCTCCGCCCACTCTGCTATCACGTTCTCTTCCAACATTTCAGTGGTCTTCGAGCCTCACTCTAGCTCCAAAGCGCCGTCTATGCCATAGAGGCCTGCATCAGGGCCGTACACTCGAGGCCTTCTCCTAGTTGATTCTCCCAGTCCATCGGACTATTCATTCCTCCACGCTAAACCCTCCATCTCCAATGCCCCGATATGTAGTTTCTCTCGACTCATCTTCCCTTTCTCTTACCTCGAGTTCAGCACCCTCATCTCCCTCACCAGCCTCCTCTCCCAGCCCTCACTTCGGACCGGCATCTCGAGGCTGTAGAACGGGTTCTTCATCACATAGTCTGCGTACAGCTCGTATATCTTGCTCAAAATCTTATCCGTGTTCGGTTGCTGTGGCTCCGTGAACAACAAGAACTTCGTCCCCGTGAGCGTGCTGAAACACTGCAGGCGGAAATTCTCGGTCTCGACGACTTCGATTCCCGAGGAAGGGTTGTCGCGAGTAGGAGATGGGTGGAGGGGATTCAGCCGGGCTGAGATTGCGTGGACTCTATTTGGGGGTTGTTAAGAGGTGGTGGGAAAGGAGATGGACAGAGATAGGGAGGGGATTTGATTACCCGTGGAAGGTTCCCGCAAGGACGAGGTAATCATTGATATTGAGTTTGTTGAGGCCTTCGGTGAAGTCACGCTGGTAGATGAGGCCACCTGCTTTGTTGATCATGATGAGTGCGTAGACGACCCTGATCTCCATGTCAGCCTCGTCCCATCCTTTGGTAGCGGGATGAAGGAATTACATTGTGGCAGATGTAAAAGGGTTCACAAGTGCAGATGAAGAAATGGAGAAGCTGAACACAGAGAAAACACGATTTTATATCGAGGGCTGATTGCGCGTCGTGAAGGCCGAGAGCTGTTGCTGGGATCGGCGCATCGTACACCTTTCGAGGTTGATGAGGCTGAGTTCCCCAGATTCCACAAGCTTGAAGCGATCCCGATTTTCTTCGCGCGACATTCCACCGCCAACAAACATCACAGAATACGCCGCCCACCTTTTGCCTACGGCTGTCGCGGACGACCCTCAGAGCTGCAAGAATCTTTGAGCTCGTACCGATTCTACGACTGGCCTGGTCTCCCGACTTCTTCCCCGAGCCGGACACAAGATGTCGGCCCATCCAGCGACGTCCCGCTCGCGTGAAGCTCCTCAAGGCGACGAAGAAGCATCCTCTGAGCTTCGACTTGGCGAATTCCAGAATGTGGATGCACTGACACACTCGGAAGCTGCACTAGTCATCAATGCGCTGGTCACGAAGAGGAGAGTCGACAGGAAGAACATTAATGAGACTGAGTATGTCCTCGTCTACTACTTTCAGCTTCCTCGTGGAATTACCCTATTTAGGCGGGGCTGGGGGCGCAGTGATGCGAGGAGAATGGGCAGAGCCGCATACGATGGATCTTCAGCTATTGAGTGTTATGCAAGAGGCTATGCTGGAGCGCTTATAAAGGATTGAGGCTGAGGATTGCAAAAGTCATCGTCAGATACGCGCTTAGACCCCCGCTGACATCTGCCCTACAGGATCCTGCAAAAGACGACCGACTACCTAGAACACTTTGCGCGCTTTAGGCGGAAGGAGAATGTGGAAGCGGTTGAAAGACTTCTCACGTCGCATAAAGAGCTGGCGAAGTTTGAGAGGGCACAGCTTGGTATTTGGCACCCCCATGAAAGACTTGTTGTATAGAGATGCAACACTGTAACTCTATATCTCATACTTCTAGCTTCTGAAGGCCTTGGATAGGAATCAGAGCTGACGAGTCCACCTTAGGATCACTATGCTGCGATACAGCCGATGAAGCAAAGACGCTTGTTCCGAGCCTCACGGATAAAATTACTGATGATGACTTACAGCAGCTGTTAGATGAGATCACCAAGTTGATGGGGTATCAGACATAGATATCAGAATCGAGAAAGGGGTTCGAGTTCCTCCAGGTGGCATGATAGGGCGCGACAGCCGTGGCCACAGAAGAAAAGAAAAGATCGGAAGGCGTTTTGTATAGCATGGATGCATGGCAGGTTAAGCATTGCAAGGCGTCAAATCGGACGAAAAAACCAACCAATGTGTAAATTTGGCGTTGTTCTTCCGTTTTTCTTTAGAATTCAAATCGCAACATAGATTGCAGTCAGAGGAGTCCATCGTTCTAGGAGCGGATAAATGTATCAGATTCTCACCTTCTCTCACAGCTCCTAAGAGCAACGAGTGGCTCACGAATGCACGAGAAAGATTATCTGATTGGTTTGGAATTCTTTCCTATTTGTTTTGTTTCTTTGTTTGCTTTTTAAAAGAGAGGGAGGCCAGTTGGGCAGGGGGCCACTTCCTATTCTCATCTGCTTCCATTTTGCAGAACGCCTTTCAAACCCCAACCCAACCTGTAAATGCATAGAAAACGCCGCGCTTTGCTATTTACATCAAGTGAATGGACATTAACAATAAAGATCCTCTTTTCTAAATGAGGGTGTGTCGTCAGTGGCCGGTTGCCCGTCCGGGGTATATGCTCTCTCTATCTCTTCCTTTTTAATGAAACGAAGTAGCAATGTCTCTTCCTCACCGAAACGCCCAGCTGGATCTCTCAACGCTCATCGGGGTATTCACATCATCACTGTACGCAGTGCCCGGCCTCTGCGGCGGGTGAAGCTCCCCCTGCTGCGGCTGTGGATGCAGCTCGCTCCAGCGCATAATCTCATATTCGACATTCATCGGCGGCGTGCCGTTCTCGCCCAGCGGCACGCAGCCCTCGAGCTCCACGACCGGCTTCGTGAAAGAAGTCGCGCTTCCCTCGTCGATGCTTCCAGCTGCGAGGCCGAGCTCGATCTCGCGCTGGCGCTGCTTCCGGCGTGCTGACTTGGAGGAAGGGACAGGCCCGCCGATGCCGGAGAGATTACCGCCCGCGTACGAGGACCAGGACATGACGTGGTCTTCGCGCGCGCTGATAGTCGCGGACATGCGTGGGGGTGGTATCTTTGGTGAAGGTGGCTCTGGTTGCGGTTCAACTATTCTTGGCCTGCTCAACAGATCGCGGTTGTTGTTTCTTGGCTCCATTCTCTGAATAGGGAGGTTGAAGTCCTCGCCAGCGGAGGGATCCTCGACGCCAAGTCCAATGGGTATGCTATACGTGCTCACACCTGTCTTTGTTGTGTCGCTACGAGTGTGCTTGGACTGATGATCTTGTTCTTTGGCGTCGGGCGGCGTCGGAGAGCTGCTATTGAAACGAGAGAGAAGACCAGTGTCGCTTCTCGACC
Organism: Proliferodiscus dingleyae; assembly: GCA_003988795.1. Lineage (NCBI taxonomy): Eukaryota > Fungi > Ascomycota > Leotiomycetes > Helotiales > Lachnaceae > Proliferodiscus > Proliferodiscus dingleyae. The sequence continues at coordinate 608,961 of QYAK01000014.1, read as the reverse complement.
TTGGATGGGCGAGAGATTTAGGGAGTTCAGCGGGTAGCTCGGAGTGAGACCGTGATGTCTGGCGTAATCCACGAGCAGAGTCGCGAATCTTGGGAAAGAATGAGAAGCCTCCTGTAGGCGGTGTGAAGGGAGACACGAGCTCATTTTGGAGGCTGGATGGCGGTGATTTAAAAGCCCCGGCTTGCTGTCGGGGTGAGCGAAATGCTGGGTGCTGGGACAATTTGTGCACGTGGTAGGCAGGATGTTGCTTCTGCTGAGGGGAATGAATAGGCGTCACTGGTGTTGATGGTGAGACTGGTGTTCCTGGTGACATGTTGTATGAAGAGAAGTGTGGAACTTCAGGTGATTGGCCTGGAAGTGGATGATATGCTGGGTGGTCGTCAGACGGCGGTGGCTCTAAACCCGTCTTTTCTGGTTCGCGAAGAGGTTGCCTTTCTGGGGCAACCGTCTCCACATCTAGTGAAGTTCTGCTGAATTGGCTACCAGCGCCAGCAAGTGGAGCTTTTTGGTATTCTTCTATTCTATTAGCCAATGCCATCTAACGAGGGCATGTTGTTTCTTACCAGTATTGGGATCGAGGATCTCCCCATCATGAGGTTGCCCTTCATCAGTGCTCCGTCTTCTGATGTTGTAGTCCTTCGCATATGTCGACGAGGAGGCTATTCTCTGCCTTTGTTTTTGTTGTCTCCTCCTCAGAAAGAACCATGCCAAGATTGACAGTATAGATAATCCAACGATTGCACAGACGACTCCAACAATGATTGGTGTAGTTGATGATTTGTTGCTCTTCGTCGCGGCTGGTGTTGGTGAAGCAATAACAGTCTGAATAGATCCAGCTGTCGCTGATGCTGCCAAAGCCAAGTTCCCAAACTTGGTTGTCGATGCTTTGGCGGGAGCACCTGTCGATACTCCTTGCATGCTCAAAGTGATCGTCGTCGAAGGTGTGGCTGAATCTCCATCTGGACAGCCAGGCAGGTCGCAGACATTGGAGACTGAACAGCAGCCATTGAACCCATTGGTAGTACAGACGTAATATGTGTCTCCTGGTTTACATTGTGATGCATCCCTCTCGAGCACATGACTAGGAGACATCTTGGAGATGCAGCGGCCGACTTGCAAGCTGGATAGAGAGTACCTGAGAAGACAAATGGAATGGGAGGGAGACAGGCTTCATGTATGGTCTGTGGACTGATAGCCAAATAGCTTGATCGACAGGGTTACATGGAGACCGGCCTGGAACTAAGTGATAGGCAGAACGTGGGAATCCAACAGAGCGGGACAGGACGTTTTTGACAAGATTGACAACCACAAGGAACGAGATCTGTGTGCACTAGAGAAGGACCCTCTCGTTGCACAAACTGGGATGGACTTGAAGATGCGAGCTGCTCTGAGTGGACTTCCCTACCCATGCCCAATCATAACGCAATGAGCCCCTCAGGATTCCGTGGATAAGAGACTCCGTCATGGAAATTGCCCGTAGTGATTACGGTTTGAGGAGGGGGGCTCTGCTCTGCTCTGGTACAGTACACCTGAGATGGCGCTGTAGAATGCTCCAAGAATGGAGACCGGATATTGCGGGTCGTCCAGGCACTGCCTCGAACCCTTCCACAACAATTGCCAGAAGTGTATAGGACCACTAGGTGCCATGATTACAGACTGGTCTGATCGGGTATGGTATATTTGGGGTACAAAAAGTGGGTGTGGATGTGCATGTAGGTGTGCATTTGCTGCATGTCAGCTGTTGATTGCGGCAACGATCCCAGGCAGAATGGAGAAAAGCTCAGGGGAGGATCAGGCCCTGCCCTGCCATGCCATGGGGTGACATCTCTGACATCCAGTTAGACTCGGTGGGCGACGCAGGCACTTGCAGCCATTGCATCAGCGGTGGGCAGACAGCCAACGAGCGCCCTCATACGAGGTAGAGTAGTACTGTAAGTAGTATAGACGAGGTCGGAAAGGGGGGAGGGGGGGCCCCTCAACACCACCACGGTGCAGTAGAGTACAGAGTATCACCACCACTACCACCACTTCCACCACAACCCTGCGCCCCAATCCTTCGCACCGCCAGCTTAATTCAGTCGCTTTGCTGCTGACATAGCGCGGTTCTACGAATAGCAGCCCTTCTCAGCCCGCCCGTCAGCACTCTCTTTCCTGCCATGCTGCGCCGACGCAACTCCCGGACGCTCCCCCATCGCAACTTACATTAGTCGCAGCCTAAGTGAGCAGCGTTTCACGCATCACCAAGCAGATGTTTGAGGCGTGTGTTAGATATGAGAGCGTATCTGCAGGTGGCGGGTATGCCGCATTCGCACTCACTTTGTGATTGAGAGAAACAACGGTGTGGATGTTTTCGTCAACAGTCTAGACTAGATTGTATAACGTACAGTCGTGTCCTCTGAATCCTACCGACCCATCGAGAAGACAGTTCGACTTCCATCGCGCGTCGGCCGGCCGCGGGCAGTTGGTAGTTGGGGCCTATTTTTATCTTTTCGGCAGCGGGACGACCGTGAGTCCACATGGCGAACTAGGATCGTCGTCTATCATCCAGAACTCATTACTGGTGATTTGCAAGCCTAATTTTCACGTGGCAAATTTGGTAGGTCCCAGATCCAAATAAAGCACATGAGCAAGTCGCGAAAGCTAAGCTATAGCAGTCCTTTCGCTGCGAGTCTAGTAAGTCTCTGAACAAGGAAATTCCCAGCGGAAAAATGGAGACCCTCTCCAGACAGACTTCAAGTTCCTGTCATATCCTCTATTCAGTCGCAAGTTCTTCTCTGGCATTTCCGGATATCTCCTACATTGATCGACATTCTTTATGTTACTTCGCTTCTCCTGTGTCATCAGGTGTGTCTCGTGGCCTGCTTTCCGCACTGTGTTGCCGCGGCGCCACCAGGTACAATGCCGTCTCTACAGCTGTGCGTATGCATCAGGGTATCTACGAGAATTGGGGTTCAATACATAACTCATTTTGAGTTTGTTTCAAGTTTCCCTGATGTTACCACACGTAACCTGTGGTACCCTTCTTCCTGGTATTAAGCGTAACAGTCATATGCGGGGTTATCAAGGAGCTCTGAGTGGCTACGCGTTTTCATGGGCCAGAGGCATCTTGTAGATTATCCAATGTATGGAATTTGCTTTTACATTTCAATCTCCCTAGGCACCTTCTGCATACAACACTCCACGGTATCTCATACCTCCTTCATCAAGCTTTTTTAAGCTGTGCTCTATGCCCTGCTTCGTCAGAGGGAAGCGCTCAATCATGGGTCGGATTCCATGCAGACCAGCAAACTTCAACATCTTCTGGTACACATGCTTTGGCGATATAGTACAACCAACCAGTGTCCATCCGCCAAGTATAAATTCCATATGAGGCACAGAAAGTTTCGTATCCATTGCGGTGACCATCAGAGGGAAGATGTATGCTTTGGGTGCCAGGGCAGATTTGTATTGATCCCAATCCGGCATCGAAGACGTCGTGACAAGCAGATGATTGATCTTCCTGGGGATCTGCAATTTGCTCACTCCCTTTGTGGCAACGAAATGGTGCGCCCCGAGTTTGAGAGCTTCGTCCTTCTTCGCCTCGGTGCTGCTGAATGCAACCACTTCATAGCCGAGCCTATTGGCAAACTGGATAGCTAGGTGACCGAGGCCACCTATACCAACCACGCCGACGACATCCGTTGGCTTAGCAGCGTATTCTGTGAGCGGTCCCCAAACTGTTATTCCAGCACACATCAAGGGAGCTGCAGCGTCGGAAGGTAGATCGTCGGGAATTTTGAAGAGACTCTGCTCTCTCCACACAGCACCATTCCCGAACGACCCTTGATCTAGATCTGAATTTCCGTACCGTTTTGCTGTCCTAGTACAGTAGACAACCTCGCCCTCGATGCATTGTTCGCAAACACCGCATGTTTCGTGGATCCAACCAAAGCCAGCCCGATCACCCCTATCGCTGTCAGTCGAACCTATGCATCACGGGACACTGAGAGTCTGTAGCTAACACTTCCAAGCCCTTTACTTCGGGACCAACTGCTTCAACGACGCCAACGCCCTCATGGCCGAGAACCATGTCAGCTTGTTTGAAATGAAGATCTGTGCCGCAAATGCCCGAATGAGTTATCCTGATGTACACTTCATCCCTTGTAAGCCCTGGCCGGTGCGAAATGGTCTCGACAATTTCTCCTGAAGAAGAGCCTTTGAAAGCTTTGAATTCGAACGTAGTCATGATGAAAGTTCTTTCTGGTCAAGAAGAGATGACTACTAGGAAGATCAACTTGCAAAATTAGTTGACCCTTTCTATGTAACCAACTCAACACACATTCCCCGATCGTGGCTCCTCCCAACATTATATACTCTAGAATATGAACACTCGATATAAGAACGAACCCATCATATCTCACGACTGCATCGTCTGACCACACCGCTACTTGATGCGCTGGCGACTGTACATATGCAGCTCTGGTATTATGTCAGATCTAAGGTTGCTTTCGCAATATGTTTGCATCACTGAAAGTTGTTAAGGTAATGATACCTCTGAAATGTCTTCCATAAGCACCATATTTCACATCGCAATATGTCTTCATCCGACTGAGGTCGGACTTACTCCTTGTCTTCAATGTGCTAAAGTGGGGTAAGATACCTCAAGGTTATCGCATCGCCGTCGCAGGTGCATAACCCCGACACAAACTCACTTTCTATCTCCGATAAACCTCACTAATAAGTCTTTCAACAGCTCGAGAATGAGTCATTGGTGATAGCTTCCCGACCCCGCTAAGTATCTTTTCGCAAAGCGTTTCCAATCTGTCTTGCTTCTGCACATGCGTAGTTAGAAACCCTGGACTGCAGTATACGCACGAAGCTCCTCAACAAGGTGCCCATTTCCCCGTTATCATTTAATTAGACTTTTCCTACCCTTGATAACCTAATCTAACGTCCTTGCCTTGCCGACGCACATTTACAGGCCTGGAATTCCTACAGCCTCGCATACCCGGACCCGAACGAAGGGACCGAATCCTACAAGACGCGCCATGCTGTAGCCCGCCCCCGATCTTCGATCTAATACATTTGCGCAGCCGCTTTCGATGGAGCTGAGTCAACTAGCCAACCAACATCAACATCAATATATGTGGTGCAGTCGGAACGGCATAAAGTGGCATGAACGAGTTATGAAGATGGCGCATGCGGCGCAGACAGGCTGTAGCAATTAGCTCGCTTCGTTGTGCAAGTGGCATCAGGTGTCACAAGTACTCTACAGGGACGTTGCATTGCGGGGCGCAGGATCCGTAGGATTGAAGAAAGCCAACGCAAGACCTTGCTGAACCGTTTGCTAGATGTTCATCTCCAGAGCTCCACAGAAGCTCGAACGAAGCTGGGACTGATAAAAATGGCAAAAAGCTTCGATGGTGATCGCAAGTCAAAAAAACTCCGAGGCTCCGAGGACACAGTGCGGTGCGTGCTCCACTAGTATGCTCTCTTAACTAAAGATAGACACTGTACACTGTACACATCAGGCAGGTACTTGCTCTGTCTCCATTATACACGCTGCGAGCACGTTTTTCGACGATCCTATATGTGCTGATCATGCTACTTGGAGACAAAGCGGATCGGCCACCGAACCAAAAGCTCGGGCACGCCTGGAAGGCCCAGAATTGGCAAATACCCAGTGGCAAACATTATTTTAGAATTCGAGAAAATCCGTCAAATCCTTAACTATTATAGAGGAGTCAAGGGCCTCGTAAAATTCTTCTCGAAATCTTTATAATCAAGGTGGTATTCCGGGTTCTGACGGTTTGCTCCACAGAACTCTGACTGATAGCAAGAAGGGTCAACCACTATTCAGGTTCCTATTCGCCAGTCATTACACCCCTAGCTTGTTCTGCGCCCGTTCCCCAGCCAAGTCAGCCATAACATCTCAGTTTCGGTGTGGCTTTTACACTCAGAATCAAGCCATCTCACCATACAACTTCAACATACTGCGTCATGACCATCATGCGCAATCTCCCCATCAACGGTGATGTGGAGGCTGAGAACAAGCTTTCTATTCCTGCGAACACCCAATGTGGAGCTTCCTTCCGAGCCTCCAGCTTCTTATATCAAAACAATACTTGAAGCTGACGAAGAATTGAAATTAACAGATGACTTTGGCCAGCTCGTAGGTTATACTGGCAAATCTAGTATACATAACGCCAATGGAATTTTCACATTATGGTACTGCAAATACAAGCAATGGTCCTCATCAGCACTGGTGGTTCCATGTTCCGTTTCGTAACAAGCCTGGATGATGTTTTCCGGTCCATATCATCGAATTCCTTACTGCGAGAAATGAACCGTACAAGTGTCGAACTATCTCGCAACCTTACGTAGTGCTTCGCCTAAGCATTTGGACGTTTATGTGCGATGAAAATACTTTGGAGATATTTTATAATGTAGTTCGAATAAGAGATTGAATGTATAGGCTTCCTACCAAGAATGTTTCCCGGTGTACAGATTTATGGGAATCATTCTGCTTGATTCTGCCGAAGGAGAAAATTGCCCGTCTGCAACCTCAACTCCTTGCCCAATATGTCACATGATGTCAGGAGCAGTAATCTGCATCAGAGCACAGTTGTAATCGATGTTCTTTCATTTTCTTTGTCCTCTTAGTCGATATTCTGCTTACCCTCCCCTCCCCAGGTAGAGCAGCGACGCTGACTAACCGTATCCGAAGCGACACCAGGTGCGAATTTGACAACCACCAGAACTATCATCTAAGATTACCTAACTTAATGAAAGATATTCCCCCACTCTCGCATGTCTGAACAGTGCTGGTGGTGTAATCTAGCAAATGAGCTATCATGATTCCTATGGTTGGAACACTACCCTTATTTCTCATCTACGTAGACTTACTAAATCCAGGCATCAGGATCTAGCGTACAAGCGACGTTTGATATCGCACGCGACGGACTGACGGTTCTCCCTAGGGCTATTCCTGGAACCCACACTGTTGAGTACGCGCTTTGTCAAATATTGTTGTACAGCATTCGCTAATTCGCCATAGCTACGTTTTCCTCCATGGCCTCAACGGCCATCCAAAAAATACGTGGACACACGAGAGTGGCTTCTACTGGCCCGCACAGATCTTGGAAGACATACCCGGTGCTCGTGTTATGATTTATGGATATAATGCAGATTTTGAACTAGCTTTGGTCGAAAATAAGATAACTATCGAGGCTATTGCGCAGATCCTTGTCGACCGTTTGGTTGACGAGAGAGAAGGCGAACTGGTATCGCGTTATGCCAATCTACTGTCAACCATGCTGATTTATGATTACGCAGAAAGATAGGCCTCTTGTATTCATTGCGCATAGCTTAGGAGGCTTAGTGGTTAAGCAGGTACATGCCTCGCAATATTTTAGATTTTGCTAAGTATTCAACCTTGCCATTTCAGGCCTTGGTAAATATCCACAACGATCGGAATTCGAGTCTCAAGACGCGCAAGGTTCAAGAGCAAACTCCAATCTACGAATCTATAGCTGGATTGATGTTCTTCGGTACCCCGCACGCTGGAAGCCATGTTGAAGCAAGTATTAGGGTCAAGTTGTTGAAAGCAGTCGCCAAAGCGACCTTCATAAAACACCCTAAGAGACTTATAAATGCACTCTCAACATATTCAGATGAACTCCAAAATCTGAGCAACAGGTTCGAAAGTACGACGATCTTCACGAAACATGAGGTTGAGATTTGTACCTATTACGAGACATTAGCATTGAAATATTTGGGAGATGAGGTACGATACTTTGCGTTTTATGCCTATAAACCTTGTCATAAATACTTCCTAGGTTGTCCCCCTGGCAATGGCTAAATTGCATTACTTGAATGAGCGAGTAATACCTATCCAAGCCGATCACAGAAATATCGTTAGGTTTCCAAGTGCCCAAGATGGCGTGTATCGCTCTATCAGGAAAAGGCTGGAGAATCTGGGCACCGACGGGTCGACAGCCAGAGAAACTCATCCAGGCGAAGGCGAGCGATCACCAAGGAACCAAGGTGACAAATTTGCTAAGTCCAGCCAAGACATGCATTTTGATGTCTGTGAGATCTAAGTAGCGAGCAGTGATGATGGCCAGACTGATTTTGTGCAGGACAAACGTTTTAACCATCATTCCGACATAATGAATTCCAGTGGTATGAAAGAGCAGTATGGTGACATACAGCAAGATTCTCTTAGCATTCCTAGTAAGTTGCATACCAGATGGCTGTGGCTCTCTATACTTATTAGCAATATTTACTCTAGCTCTACCCAGGTATGAGAAAACCAGCACAGTCGCTCTGGAGAAGAGACTTCGCTGGGAATCGCAGAATGGGAATGAGAAGGAGGTGCGGTCATTGTTGCGCAGTGGGGTTAATGTCAATGCAGTGGACGAGAATGGATTGATAGCGCTTCATCTAGCTGCTAGACAAGGTCATCAAGCAGTTGTTGAATTGCTACTGGAGCATGGGGCCGATGTACATGCTACTGACCATGATGGCGCAACACCACTACTTCGAGCCACAATCCGACGAAGTACCACATGCGTTAGGACACTTTTACGCCATCATGCTGATATTGACACCTATGCTGCTAATCGTTGGACTCCAATTCACGAGGCAGTAAAATTTGGCGGAAAGGATATTGTCAACACTCTGTTAGAGTATGGACCGGACATGAGTATCAGGGACGCATGGGGAAATACTCCATTTCATTTAGTTATATACGATAGCAGCGTAGAAGTGATGAAACTCGTGCTAGAGAAGATATCAGATGTCGAAGCTAGAACGTCTGAAGGGAAGACACCTCTTCACTTGGCAGTCGAAATCGCGGACGTGGCGAAGGCGAAGTTGTTATTGCTGCACGGGGCGGATGTGAATGCGTACAATCCGAAGACTGGATTAACTGCAATGCATGAAGCCGTAAAATCAGGAAGTCAAGCTCTGGTGAATATT